>JAADXR010000095.1:0-77790 GCA_023337935.1 Elongisporangium anandrum | reverse complement strand
GTTCTATCAGTACAACAAGACCAATGACATGCAAGGCGATGACTACAGCGATCAAGACTGCGGCAACAGGCATTGGAGAAGACCCACGACAATACGGTACGCACTCCATGCGCAGCGGAAGCGCCACTGCAATGTTCGCTGCCGGTGTTGACCGCCTGGTCATCAAACATTTCGGTCGATGGAGTTCCGACTGCTTCGACCGGTATGCCAGAATCGACGGAATCACTATTGCAGCGCTATCAGCCAGGATGGCTGCCGGTGACAAGCAACACACCAGCAACGAACGTCAAGGGCGCTACGTCGAAGGGGTCAGCTCCACGCCACACCCTGGATGGAGCACCCATAATGCTCGTTAATCGAATTGCGTTGTGCCCCCCGACGCGATCACCATGGTGGAAATTTGGTAGTAGTAGATTCAGAAACGGATATTTTCCAAAGCCCAACTGGATGGTTGCCATGCCGGCCCGACCGCTGGATATGGCAAAAGATCTAGTATCGAACAAATTACAGGAATGGCTTGCAAGCGACACCGTGGGACTTCAGAGCGAAAACCACACAGTGATCTTACACATGCAACGAAAATTGGCGCCTCAGCCACAACCTCCTGATCGCAGCGGATCGCTTATGGGTAAACGTTGTTACACCAGCAGAGACAAACGACTCAAACAACTAAATATCAGCACTAAAGGACATGGTTAGAATATATTCGATCGTGCCACAGTCGAGTTCTGAGCAAAAAAAAAAAACTTGACGGATATGCTTATTGAAGCACTATTAGCCAGAATCGAGAAACTGTCTTGGGCATTATCATCTGGGGCTTAAATGGGCACTAGTCCGAAAGCGTCTTGATACTTTAAAATCCTGCAAAATGTCTGTTTTCGGCTGCCTGTGCAAGTACACAGGCCATGTTTGCACGATCACAGTGATTGATCGATTGCTTCACGACTCCCAACCTGCCCTTTTGCGTGGCGCTCTTCAAAGATGTATGGACAGCAGCAGGATAGACCTTGGGTGACCAGTCGGATCCCATGCAGTCGACCTCGTTCATTGACTTGTCAATGGCTTCGGTCGTGCAGAAATCCAGACGGTTTTCAGTCAGTCATTTGATGGCTTCGGGGCGCAGTATCCATGACGCTCTACTCAATTGGCCATTTTAGTCACTTGACATTTCCAGTAGATGTCTACGCACGATCATTCTCCTGCTAAATATCGGTCACTTTGTACTGAATATTGCTGCCGAGTAGAAAAGAAATTCCAGTGGCTGCAAATGTCGCAATGGTCTGTAGAAAACCGGGTGACAGTTCAATGCCCAGCACTGCTACTCTTTTATCGCTCACTTCAAGCTCTGTCTTGATCGCAGACAGCACTCGGGCAGCCTGACGCTGCTCTTCTGCTCGAATAATGTTGGTCGTTGATGGCAGCATCTCCACTTGCCGCAATTTCGTCGCTATCATTGCGATATGCCCGAACTGCATGCGCCAAATCAAGGTCAATGGGACAGAAAACATGAGCACTACCAATGAATTCAAGCAAAGACAGATCAGATATGCGAATCCTGGGATCGGCGCCTCTCCCACTACGGCATACCAGCATACAGCAGCCAGAGCGAGTACAAACTGGATAACCGCAATTCGAAGCATCGGAATGGCAGTGCGTAAGTTGATATTGGTGATCTCGCACAAGTGTTTTCGCAATTCGTACCACGCACGGCAGTTTTGAACAACGGAAAAATCGATTTGAAGTCGAGCCATGTGATCTGGGCTCCAGACACCACTTGAATCGCTTGGCTCCGTAAATGATTTGAACGCATCCCATACCTCCCATGTCGTAGCGATGCCAAGGCACACAGCAAGGGCTCGAAAGCATGTGCTCACTATGATTGATGGAGCCGCTATCAGGAAATAGAAGGCGAGAATCCAATCGGACGTCCTGAGATATCGAAGTTCGTTCAGCCCCTGTAATGAATCTGGATACTTTTGTCTCGTCGAAAGCGAAAGATAGGGAAGAGTACTGCAGTTCGTGTTTGGGAAAGATACGATCAGCGGTATGTAATCATGATTTTCCAGCACTTGCAACTGGATCGAGTCCGTCGTGGAGCCTACGAGATCTACATACCAGAACGCCTCCACGGATAACTTTGGTACCAGGTCATACGATGCATTGACGTTGATAAATGACAGTGTAAGCTGAGGTAGCCCTCTAATTGCGGTAGGAACTGGGAACAACTGCAGTCCCAAAAGCACACGCGCTACGGGTTGATCTCCGTTGTTGCATCCAGAAACAATGTTGGTAGAATGTGAAATATCGTAATCAACCATCTCAGGCAATCGAATTTGTTCCCCAAAGAGATACACCATCAGTGACGTGTCCATCGAAACCACGCTTACAAACATGATCAGTAACGCGAAGAAACCCATTACTAGCATCGTAGCCACTAGTTTTATTGTACCAACTTTGGATTTGGACGATTTCCATAAAGAAACCTTTGCAGGATCGAGACTGCACCATGGAATTTCACTTGCTTCGCCATCTACACCTTCGTTATCGTATGAATCAATCAAGAGAGGTGCAGGAAACACGAAGCGGTGGGAATCCGAGTTTTTCGTTTGGCACTTCTTGTTGTTACCTCTTTCGTACAACGCTAGACTGTAGACATCAGATGAGCCGACAGATATCACCAGCCATTGATTGATTAGAGAAATGCCAGTCACAGTGCCTAGAACAAATATCACAATGCCGCTTTTGTTGGTTTCAACCATAAACAGCTGAACTTGTACGGTCAGAGATTGCAAAAAGAATATCTCATAGACAAATTTCCAGTACAACGCCGCTGTTCTGCCGCTCTTGGACTGATACGCATCAATTCCCACGATTGCAGCAAAATTAATCACAAGACACAAACCAACCGAAATCCACGGCAACTTAGCAAAATATATTGCCCAGTTTTGTGTTTTCTTCAGATACAAATGCAATGGTCCCGAGGCGAATTTATTGTTCGTTTCAGTGCAATCGTCTCCCTTGGTGTTGCCAGACACAACTCGCAACGGCTTGGAAAAGATACGATGCAGCAGAAGGTTCATAACTCCAAATGGATAGAACAAGATTCCAAGCACCACAAACTCGGTATGGCTAAATTCTGCAGCTCTCTTCAGGAAGTCTCCCTTGGATTTCACCTGGAACTTCTTGTCGATTGTCTGCTGATCATACAACTTCTCAGGCTCGTATGATTTTGCGCTAGGCAAGGACACACACCGAAAGAGATGTTCAACAGTCGGGTTCTGGTGGGTCTTTCCAGATTCTTGGCGCTTTTGATTCGATGCTGATAGAAAGACGATGTCAGTCTGGACAGTGCCAGCTTTCGCCACTTGTGCTTCATCTTCCCCCAGTGTCTCAACAAGCGTCTTGCTCTTATAAGGGTATGTTTCATAGCAAGACGCACAGAAATTGTGACTCCGTCTGATCTTCTTGCATGAAAGACACTCATATCGCACGCCGATAATGGGTTGAGTCCATCTGTGAGCGCAATTTTCACCAAAGCATGGTATTCCTTCATGCACCAGCAACTTCTTCGAGTCTGTGGCTGCAGCTGATGATGCACCGCCATTGACAGTCTGCCTGCCGCCTTTCACTTGATTCAGGTCACACACATCTGGTTTATCGTCCGGGACAGAATCTATGGGCCTCACAACAGACATTGATGAGCGCGACAGCTCCTTCTTCACTGCTTCGTAGTAATGCCGATGAGCAAACGCAGCAAAGTAAATGGCTAAAATTGGAACAGAGTGGTCCCATTTAGGAGAAGCAGTTGATGCAGCACAGTTCAGCAACGCGCCTTCGACTTGTAATTATATGTGCGATTGCGTCTGCTCCTGGCTTGATCAGGTCTCAGGACCGGTCAGGCACCGGGCGATCGGTATAGCATAGACACTCAACCACGTTCATTTCCCTCATTTGGTGCATTCGGTTGGTATGTACAGCCACTCGGATCCATGAAGTACCAATGAAAGACTAGGCTCCAAGAGTGATCAGAGAGTTGCGCTTTGCTTCATCTATGACTGTTGATCACTTTGGGCTCTTGTTGTGGGGCATTTCCAGTGTTCCTGACAGAGCCTAGAACCAATCACTTGATCGGAAAAAGACTTGAAATGATTCGCTGTTGTTCTGCGTTGGTCACGTTCTCCATCTTTAGCCAGTCGCCCCATCGTTTCCCATTCCGTTTCCTGTCCGTAGAAGGCCGGGAAGAGATGCTGTTCTACAGTTCAAAGCTTCTCCCACCTTTTACATCCAAGCGGAAAGGCACGCACGCGCGTCTTTTCATGGAGCCTTCCCACTCCAGTTTGGACCACCGAAAGCGCAGCAGTCCAACAGTAAAGGGCCCAAGAGTGTCTCGTTACGCCATGTGTACAGTATGGAGCAGCCACTTTGGGCTCAGGCCATCTTCAGTCAACACAGAGACAGACTCGGAGCGTAGAAGAGAACTCCGCTGTGCCGTCAGCATCCTGCCTGCCGTCCTTTACGCCTCGTTGTTAACGTTATGCTGTCCATAATCTCCAGTCAAGAGCGACGCCACGACAGCACCAAGCTGGCGAATTTCGTTCGATACGCACACCAATCACGCTCCAAAGGCCGACAGAACGAACGGACCACCAGACGCCGACGCCAGAGACCTTCCGGAGCTCCATCTGTGGCGCATTCCACCCATTTGTCCCATCGGATCGGCGAAAGTTGGGATTCCTGCTTTCACTTGGTTTCAGTATACCGAGCTGATTCCGATGGTCGCTCAACATTCGTGCGGACGACACTGAGGCACCGCCATCTGGGACGCCTTCGCACGAACCAGCTGGCGGATCGGAAAACCGAATGGATACCGTAAGCAGTCAGGAGCTCCAGAGGTCTCTCCACTTTGACTCACTTTGGCATTTGCTCTCTCTCTCCTCCGCCCAATCTCCACCATGCGCTGCTTCCTGACCCTCGCCATGGCCTCGGCCACGATCCTCTCCTGCGTCCTGGTGAAGGAGACCCAGGCGTACACCAAGTACGTCAAGCTCATCCCCAACGGCGCCAACGTGGACGGCTACCCGGCGCTCGGCCACCCGGATGACGAAGGCGCCGACGGCGTGAACGACTTCGGTACGGCCTTCAAGACCGCCGGCAACACCTGGACCACGGCGTTGTGCCAGGCCGACTCGGACGGCGATGGCTACACCAACGGCGAGGAGCTCGGCGACCCGTGCTGCACGTGGACGACCACCAACACGGGCGATCTGATCACCTCGGGTGTGAGCCACCCGGGCGATGCCACGCTCACGCCCACCAACTCGGCGCTCAAGGCTGGCTGCACGTCGTCCTCGTCCACGGCTTCGTCCACGGCCTCGTCTTCGGCCACCACCACGACGGCTTCGACCGCGGCTTCGGCCTCGGCCTCCTCGGGCACGAGCACTGACTTCACGACTGCCAGCAGCGGCTCGTCCACCGATGTCGTGGGCACGGTCTCGGCCACCGAGTCCCCTTCGGCCGCCACCACCGACGACGACACGGAGACCACGACCACGACGGAATCCGGCTCGTCCTCGAGCGGCAGCGCCACGGTCTCGACGAGCGACGCCACGCCTCTGGCCACGTCTATGGCCGCCTCGGTGCTCGCCGCCGCCGTGCTGGCCTTCGCCGCCTAAGCAACTATCTAGACACAGAGGAGTGAGGAGACCGAGTCGTCTGTATAAGCCTTTTGTAACATGTTCGTATTGTGATTTCAGTCATGGCTTCGCTTTAGAAAGTACAGTATGGGATTCCGAAGGTGCGACTGATGGGATAACGCTTAGAGTCGTGTGATTATTGAAAGGAATGCCATGCGTGCGACTGTGGTGCAGGAGAAGGCAGACGTAGACAGAGAGGGAAAGGAAGCGAGGCTATCAGCCAAAAGCTGCCGTCCTCCATGCATCACGATTGTGAGGCGGTACATGCAGTAAAAGCCAGGCTGATCGAACGTTTTCGGTGGTCTCATCAGATTCGCGAGGGAATGGTCAATGTACCACTAAATATGGTACACTGGTGGCGTTCGCAGTTGCCAGCTGGTGGACGTCAATGGCCGGTCTTTATGCGCACGATGTTGCAGTGGACCACATGACACTGGATCATCCATCGTTCAGATCTCTGTGGACTTGCATCGTGAGTCCCGAGCTCTGGCTTTCATCCATTCTGGCATTTGCCTTGTTCTCCCCAAGACCTCCCAGCCTTCCAACACATCAATGCGTCGCTCTCGTGCTAGCATCGCGACTGCGGCTTCGCTTCTGTCGCTTGGCGTTCTGGTCCACGAAGCGCAGGCCTACAAATCCTACGTGGCGCTGATCCCCAACGGTGGCAACATTGCCGGCTACCCAGCCATCGGCCATCCGGATGCTGCGGGCGAAGAAGGCGTAAATGACTTCGGGACGGCGTTCGCGGCCGCTGGCGATGCTTGGACCACGGAGCTGTGTCAAGCCGATACGGATGGGGACGGATACACCAACGGCGCTGAGCTGGGAGACCCTTGCTGCACGTGGTCCGCTTCCAACACCGCTGATCTGATCACGACTGGTGTGAGCCACCCGAGTGACGCGTCTCTCACGCCCACGAACGCGGCGCTCAAGGCCGGCTGCAGTACTTCCACCAGCACTACGACTACGGGTACGACCACGACTGGCAGTGGAACCAACGGCACGACCACGACCGGCGGAGACGACGATGCTGGCACGATTGTGGCGCCCGTGTCGACGACCCCGACGCCTGGCGCCACCCCAGCGGACGATGACGAAGACGACGCCGATGAGAGCGCTGTGCTCACGGCCGACGCAGCCAGTCAGCACTCGCAGCTCACCAACGTCATGGCGCTCGCAGCCTCCGCTATGTTGGCGCTCATGGCTGCTTGGTAGTCGTATGAAGCGCGCTCTTCTTCGTCACGTTGCGTCGTACAGTACAATCTGCGTCAACATGTAACTCTTCGCCACCATGTCACAGATTTCGGCGGGGAGATACCGGTACCACTACCGGTATTTCCCGCAGCAGTTGTTTTCGCGCGCATGCGCCATCTGGTGACTCGGAACCTTTACGGAGATAGGGTCAGCATGGAAGGAATAGTGCCCCCTCCCACCTTTCCCCTGATGGAGATCTGCTACTCCCGCATTCGCCCGTTCACGCTCAGGACCCCATGCGTCTCTTCCTGCTCTCCACTGTGGCCTTGCTGCACTCGGTCTCGGCCTACAAATCCTATGTGGCACTCATCCCGAACGCCGGCAACATCGACGGCTATCCGGCCATCGGCCACCCGGACGCCGCCGGCGAGGAAGGCGTGAACGACTTCGGCACGGCCTTCGCAGCCGCCGGCGACGAGTGGACCACGGCGCTGTGTCAGGCTGACACCGACGGCGATGGCTACACGAACGGCGCCGAGCTGGGCGACCCGTGCTGCACGTGGACGACCACCAACACGGGCGATCTGATCACGACTGGTGTGAGCCATCCAAGCGACGCGTCGCTCACGCCCACGAACGCGGCGCTCAAGGCCGGCTGCTCGACGGATTCCACCAGTACGACCACGACTACGACTACGACCACCACCACGACTGGCAGTGGCTCGAACGCCACGACCACGACTGGAGGAGACGACGACGCCAGCACCACGGTCGTGGCGCCTGTGTCTACGACTGTGACCCCCGGCGCCACGCCCGCTGACGACGATGAAGACGACGCTGACGAGAGCGCCACGCTCACCGCCGACGCCAGCGCGCTGTCGCACTCCATGGCCTCCATGGTTCTAGCGCTCACTGCTGTCATCGCGCTCGTGGTCTAACTGACACGGAAAGCGTAGAACGAGTCTTTAAAGTATTTTTTGAAAGTAACATGTTGATGCGTCTCTTGGTCGTTCCTCTCCATGGCTTCTATCTGTCTATGCGTACAGGACGAGGAGATAAAGAGAAGGAAATGGGCATCTAAATGAACGGTGGTGGAGTTTTCTGGAGTTAATGCGGATTGTAAATCAAAATGATACGAGGACGCACTGCAGATGGGCTTCCCATTGAGTGAGTATGTCCATACAGCATCCTTGTGGTGAGGAAGAGCGTGATCTGGTCGTAGTTTGCGGTTTCTTAGACGAGGAAGAGCACGATGAGGATCACGATCAGCACTGCGATGACGCCGTATAATTTACAAGCCTATAGTCACAAGCATCAGCACCATCCAGACGCCCCGTAGAGCCGCTTAGACGCTGCTTACCTTGGCCTTCTTGGCGTTCACGTGCCGTGCGGCGGCCTCTTGTCGCTCCAGATCCACTTGCGCCGCATCCATTCGCTACAGAAACACCGCATTCATCAGTGTTCGCTCCTCTGTTGGCTGCCAGTGCATGCGCTGGAGTACGTACAGTGCTGACGTCGTCGATCATGGCGTTCTGCTCCACGACCTCTCCGTTGATGGCGTGGGCGTTGTTCTTGAGGCCCTTGACGCCGACGTGGAGCTGGTCCAGCACCGCGTCCTGCTCGGCCATCTGCGCATCGCGACGCGCCTCGAACTGCTGCTGCTCCATGGAGTGGTAGCTGCCGTCGTCGCTGCGGTCGGCGTCGCCCTGGTACATGGGGTGGTTGGACCTGGCCATGGCTGCTGGTGTTGCTTGAGAGAGAAGGAGCTCACGTACGACGCTGCGCTGCTGCTGGCTTTCTGTTCTCCCGCAGAGAAGAAAGCCAAAGGGGACGATCGTACTTTAGTGGATAACCAATCGGAATTTAGAGGAGGAGTAAGGTACGGGAAAAAATATGTGACGTGTGGAGAGAATGGATACTTGGGTGCTTGGAGGGAACCGAGTTTCTGTTTTATGGAGACGATTACGCTTACGTTTCGAGGCCATGGGCCTTCGCTGTGGTCTCTGCGATGAATGAGACAATGGGATCGTCTGGAGTGAGGAGGACCTGAAAGCTCTGGATACGCTTCCTACTGAACAGCGCCACCGCAGGAGAATCCGTACTTCCTAAGTACGCATCAACGCGCACCAACAGTTTTCGGCCGAGACCACACTCTCCAAACAGCAGCGACCAGCCAGCAGTTGCGCTGTCAGAGCTTGGTAATCCAGTCGCACGGGGTAGAACTGCACGATCTTGTCAAAGAGCGGCTTGGGCAGCACCACCAGAGCGTTCAAGATGGACTCATGACTCGTAATCGGTATTTGAGCTCGATGTCGTACGAGGAACAATGGTTTCACACTTGCCCACAGCATCTCACGCTTGAATCGCTGCTCCACACTTTGGATCAATGGAGAGAAGTGGCGTGAAGGGTGGCCCGGAACTGGCTGATTCACAAACAGCCACACAATCGGTCCGATGGCGGCTGGATTGAGCTTGTCAATGGAAGCTACGAGCGCCCCCATGTCCATTTGGATGGCCGTGTACACGCATCGCGTCAATAGTGCTGTTTGTCCGTCGACCAATTGGCCTGTACGGAGTTGAAGGCTCTCCCACTCGCTGCTGACGACAGAAACTTGGACGACCGGATGCTCCAGTAATTGCAGCGCCTTGGTCTCCTCTCCGACCTCGATCACAGTCTGCAGTGCTTCCAAAGCGCTTGTACTTCCACTGGATGCAATCCCGTCTATGAGGTACTCGATCAGCTCCATGTTCAGCGAACGACAAGCCAGGATCAGCGCTCGACTGCTCACACGATCGATCTGCTCCCAGCTGCTACACTGACGGCCTCGTTGCTGACACCATGCGACCAGTTTTGCCAGCATTGCTGCACTTGCGCCATACTGGCATGCATAGAGAAAGACATCACGACCGCGCGCATCCAGCGTATCCAGCGAAGCTCCATTCTCCAGAAGTAGATCGATCATGGCGATATCGGCCGCAGAAATCGTCGCAAGCATCAAGGCCGATTCGTACGGCGGGATCTCATTGCGCGCGTTCGCAAGGCGGCGCGATTGTGCGAGCATAGCGCCCACACGCGCTGTTGAGCCGGCTCGTACATAATGCAGGAAGCGCGGCACGAGCTGAATGGGAGTTCGTGGTCGGGCAACGCAGCACGATCGGCGATAGGTCATGGAGGAAAAAGAACGGATCTGCTTCTTGATCTGATCAGCTTCCTGTGGGGTGATGGGTACAGAACAGTGGGAGGCGTACCTATGGATTCCTACAGTTTATCGGATAAATATTTCTTCTTAGTGTCCTGCTTCCTCCTCTTTCTCTTTCACTCACTCTCACTGCGCCTTCCTCACGGTCTTCTTCTCCAGCGCCTGCATTTCTGGCCCTACTGTATACTTGAGCTCTCAAGAGCTGCAGAATGGTGCGACGAAGTGCCAACATCAAGCGTGAAGGCGACTGGCTACTTATTGCACCACGCAATTTTCTTTTGTCCGTCGACCCACAAACGATTTCTCCTTCTCCAACAGCATTTTCTGCGTCATCGAAGCTGCAAAGAAAGAAAACATGGCGTCAGTTTTCTCTCCTAAAGGGGCAAAGGCGCTGCAGCGACGTACGGTTTAAACTCATAATAAACGCATCACGAGCGATGGTTTCCAACGCGCCATTCGTATTTTCTGATGTCTTGGCACTTGTTTCTGCAATATGAAAAGATCAGATTAGCACAAGGAATCATCACCAAGAAATAAGAGTAACTTACCAATAAATCGGCAGTTGTATTGGTTAGCAGCCGCCTGGCCTTCTTCAGAAGAAATAACGCGGTTGGGAAGATCGATCTTGTTGCCCACCAAGAGCATTGCGGGCATCATTGTCGGCGTAGAAAACTGGCGAATGTTGTTCATCCAATAACCAACGTCTGCAAAGAAAGAGAAGACGTAAGCAAAGGAGCATGACCCACATGAAATAATTGCGTGGACTTACTGTCAAAGCCCTTCTTGTCGCTGACGTCGTAGACTAGCACGATGCCATTGGCACCCTTGTAATACGCTAGAACAAAACACACTAGCGTGAACACCATATCCAATTGAGAGAAAGCAAAATGTTGATGAACGTACTTGCAGTGATACGATGGAAACGCTCTTGCCCTGCCGTATCCCAAATTTGAAGCGCGATATCTTCATCAGCAACGCTGATGTGACGCAGTTTGAAGTCCACACTGCATAAATCCAGCACATAATGAGTTTCTATGCCAGAACATATACCGCATAAATGTTCGCGACGTACCCTGCCGTCGCCAGCATGGATTCGGAGAACTCATCTCCAGAAAACACGCGCATCAAACTGGTCTTGCCCACACCTGCCCATCCAATCCATAACAATAAGCATACTTTCACGAACAACAAGATAACACGCTGCAAGTACGTACCGCTATCTCCCAGCAGAAGAAGCTTGAGCTTGTGACGCTTTTTGGGAACCGGCGGAAGAGCATTTGGGATCGCGTTCTCAGTGCGCAGCTTTTCCGCCGTGGCGATCGGGGGCGGAACGGCCACGGTAGCAGATCCTAACGATGCTCCACTGGGCGGGCTCAACGTCCGCGCAGACATGGACTTGGAATTCTTGAAAACTTTGGACTTGAACAGCGACGCGCGCATGGACAGCGTTTTCCGGGTCGAGAGCTTCTCCACCTTGAGCTTCTGGTCTTCCTCTTCCTCCATCTTCTTCTCTTCCAGCTGCTCCTCCGTCAGCTCTTCCTCGTTCTTCTCCTTCGCCACTGCATTGTCCAGAGACAGCTGCAGTCCTGCAGAAAGCGCATCCAACGCCTTAGCGGACAGTGCGCCCGTCGGCTGCACGACTTCGACCTTCTTCACGCCCACGATCTTACTATCATCCTGCAACTTGGACACGTCCACCGGCGCCGAGCCGACCAGGTACATCTTGGACAGCGACGCCGCACGCCGAGCGATGGTCTCCGGGTCGTCGTTTTCCTCCTGCGCGGCCGCTTCGGCCTCCTGCTGCTGTTGCTCACGTGCTGCGTTGAACCGCGCCAGGTCCGACACGGACGAGAACGAGCAGCTTCTTCGCCGCCCGCCACTGCTGCGCCTGGACCCGTAGTCGAACTCCTGGTCGGTATTCTCCATCGCCTGGAGCTTCTGTGCACTAAAACTGCGCGTGCGCAGTCGACTATTCCGGTCGACGCTGCCGCTGCTGCCGTTCGAGAGCCGGCTCTGCTGCCAATTGGGATCGTGGCCGCCGTCCACCACGTCCATGCTCATCATGCGGCTGCGCTGCATGGCGTCGTCGCTCTGGTCCGTGGGCTCGGCGCTGTCCGCCGCGGCGGTCGTGTCGCCCAGGATGGAGCGACTGCGCGTGCGGCCGCGGTCCTGCATGGCGCTCTCCATCTCGAGCTCCCAGAGCCGCTGGGCCTCGGCCTCCTGATCCTCCGCGTTCATGGCTGGGTCGATCGAGGGGGTTCGTACAGGGCCGACTGCCTGTGTGGGTTGCTCAGGCGCGGGTGACGTAATGCGCGCGTACTGAAGTGAGTGAGGAAACCGGGCGGGGGGTTCCCCCGCCCCCTCCCGTTCCTTCGTTCCTTAACGGGAGTTCGGTTTTCAACCAATCAGAGGCGATATAGAACGCGCAGTTTCGACCAATCAGAATCGGATGATAGATGGAGTCCCCCCTCCAGTCTTTGCACCATCGTCACAAACGCGCGATGCGCATAGACCGGTCTGAGCAGGTGAGTGCCGCCCATGATCCAGGCAGGCAGGGCTCTCTCTCTCCTGGCGGCGGCCTGGAGGAGGATGCGTTGGGCGGATGCGCGTAAGCCAACTGAGATCCGCTTGGTCGTGGTTTCCGCGTTGTTCCATTGGTTCTGGGACGCTATTTATAAGACCGAGCGCCCGACCAGCTCCGCTCTCCATGTGTCAGAATGGAAAAAGCGCCGTCGCCATCGCCCGTCAGGTGAACACTGGCGCGTAGAAAGGGACGACTGGTTCAAATTGTGTGCGTGTGCGCTGCAGTAATGCCGACGGTGCCTGCGCGTGGCTGTCGTTCGTTGGCTGCGAATTGCTCGGCTGCGTCGGTTCCGTTCAAGGGCGAGTCGTTCCCAGCCTATGTAGCTCCTCGGTTGGCTGGCAGTCGAGCAGCAGCATCGGCGTTCTCAGATAAAACTTCTAATCCTGGTATAGAGACACAGCAGTCGCTGGTGGTGTATCCACCAGTATCAGCCAACAACACCAGCACGTGGCAGACTGAAGCAGCCACCAAGACGCAAGCAGTGGCTGGGGGTTCGGCTGAGACAGCGCTCCGGAAAAATGCGCATCATTCGCACGAAGGCGGGTTGCGCAACGCCAATATTTCGACCGGAACCCCGAGCCAGAAGAGCAAGCGGCCGTCATTGACAGACCAACTCAAGCTCATTGCGCAGGGTGCTCAGGACATCACAGCGCAGCTTCACCAATCGTACAAGCTTCCCAGTAATGGAGTGACCAATCGGTCCAGCCATGGCGGTCGGTATGTAGCCATGCAACAGACAGATGCTGTTCTGATGCAAGCGACGACCGTCAACATGATCGTTGGACGTCTCGAATGTCGCTTCCCGTGCCCGGTGCACTTTGCAGAGGACCATTGCTCGTACCTTTTCCAGCATCCGTTCGATGCCAAGGAGATTCAGATGATCATGTACTACCGAGACATGGTGCAGGTGCATATCAACACGAACGATCACTGTTTCCGGTTCAAGATCAACCGCAAACTGCACCAGTTCGGAGACGATTACTGCCCGTCGAATGCCAATCACTGGATCAAGATCATATTTGCAAGTGCTGGAGAGATTGGCAAGGTAAAATCGTTCGTCAATGAGCACAGAGCATATTTTACACAACGCATTCGATAAGTTCAGCTGCAAATGAGTTTTTCATTGTCCAATAAGGTTTTTCTCATCGTGTACCCAAGCAGAGTTACCTGTCTTCAACCTTGTTTTACTTTGAGCGGTCTCTTGTAGATTGATCGGATACATGAGGAGCTTTCATCCACGCAGCGAATATTCTTGGTCAGTTCGTGATCCTCTCTGAAATTCTTCACTTCGATCGTATCGTGCCGAAAAATAGTTGTCAGATCGCATGGACACATTGGGAGACTTGCTTACGAGGCGCCAGGGGGTCCTTCGGCCTTTTGGAACGAAACGGGACGAGCGGATTACCAACAAACCAAGCAATACAGGCAAATATCATCATCCTCACACCACCAACTCAAGACAACAGCACCAGCCAAGCAAGCAGCGGAACCGAGGGTTATAGCAGGGCATGACAAAGCAGACAGAGATCCCACCCGCCCGTGCAAGCAACAACCGAATACCAAGTACGGTGTAAAAAAGAAAATCAAGCAATCAACAAACCTGTGGCGGAGCTTCCGTTGCCTCAGTCGATGTCGAAGTGGCCGTAGCATCAGCAGATGCATCCGTTCCAGTCGCTGCTGCTTGTTGGAGATATTGTTGATACGCTTCTGCACTGGCGACAGCAGCTTCACCAGTGACGCCCCACGCATTGTTGGCAGCGTCGATACCGTAGTAGGCTGCGTACTCGTAGAATCCGTTCCAGTATGCGTTAGGATCGTTAGGATCGGCAGTAGCAGCGGCAGCATTCGGATCTGCCGTGACGGCAGCTTCAGTTCCCGTCGCAGCAACAGCAGCGGTAGCATCTGCGCCTTGCTGATAATACTGCTGGTAATACGCAGCATCGTATCCTTGAGCTGCTTGGGCATCGTAAGCTCCGTACTGCTGCTGGCCGTACTGCTGGTCGTATCCACCGGCGGCGGCACCATAACTGCTGCTGCCATATTGGCCGCCTCCACCATAGGACGATTGCTGGTTGTATCCGCCGACACCCTGAGTGCCAGCACCCTGCAAGATGACCATGTCGACTTCTTCCTTCGCACCAGCCAGCGATTCGGGAGGTCCTTCAATAGAAATCGTGCGGACCGAAGGGTTCGAACCAGCATCCGGTACCTGCGGGACCTGGATGCGCACGCCATGGCGATCTTGAATACCTCGAATAGTTTCACCACGCTTGCCAATTACAACACCAACGCGATCGTTCGGAACTTGCATGTAGATCGTCGTGGTGTTGCGACCACCGCCGTAGTGACCACCACCGCCACCACCACCGCGAGGACCGCTGTCTTCGCTCAGCATTTGCGTGATTTCTTGCTTGGCAGCTTCCTTCGAATCCATGGTACCACGGATCGTGATAAGACGCATGTTGGGAGTGTTCGGGTCCGGCGTTTGCGGGATTGTGATGCTGGTACCCGTGCGCTGCTGAATCGCCTTGATCGTGCAGCCACCACGACCGATAATCAAACCTACGCGGTCGTTCGGCACCAGCAGCTCTAAGGTGTCGGATCCATCCGGGTTCACGCCACCGTAGCGATCCAATCGGTCGCGATCGTCGCGTTCACGGAAATCACCGCGGCCACCGCTCGCACGCTCGTCAATCAGCTTCTGGATCAGCTTTTGAGCCAGATCCACGGCCTCTTGCGTTCCCGAGAGGTTCACAATGCGGTGGGGCGATCCCATCGTGCTCTCGTCTTCACGCACGATCTGGATGTGGGCACCACTCTTGAGCTGCAGGTCGCGAATGGTTTCACCACCACGGCCGATGATGTAGCCCACAAGATCGCGCGGCACTTGCATATCGAACGAGTTGTCGTCTTTGCCAGCACCGGTACCAGGAGGAGGGCCGTAGTGGCCGGTGGGGCCTCCACCATCACCGCGATCGTAGTTTTCATTCAGCGTGCCATTGAGTTCCGCCACCCTACAGGACAATAGACAGGTAAGATCCATACACCAGTCTCAAAGAGCAAGCAACGCATACTTGCGGAGCTGTTCCTGCTTGAGCTTCATGGCCTGCTGCGGGTTGAACAGAATGTCTTCCACGGCGCTCTGCGCCTTGGCGATGGCTTCGTCCGTATCGGCCGTGATCAGCACGTGGAGCTCGTCTTCGTCATCCGGATCACCGGACGGGTCCTTGGACGATCCCTTGCCTCGGATGAGGATCTTGGCGCCAGATTCGTCTTCCATGCGCTTCTGGTTCGAGCCACGGGGGCCAATCAACAGACCTAGAGACACAACGACTCAATCAGCACTCCCCCTTTCAGGCGCAGTTGCTCCTTTACGACAGCAGGAAGCGCACCCATAAAGTTGATATCCGGGTACTTGTCCACAGGGATGAACACCTTCTTGCGCTTGCGGTCACCCAGGGGCACGGGACCAGGTCCTCCGCCCACGCCATCTTCCTACAGATAGAGAGAGAGCCTCACGGTCAGTTTCACGTCCAAGAACACACAGAGTATGGCTCAGATAGAGCAGAGGACGCACCTCCCAACGGCTCTTGCGCTTGCCGAGCGTGTCTCCAGGCAGCGCTGTGGCCGCCAAGCGGGCCGCGATCGCACGCGCACGCGCCACTGGGTCCAGATCCGCCATGCTACTGTCGCTTTACCCCGTTGCTTTCTTGCTTTGGCGCACAAAGCCTTGGCTGCCTTGACTGCGTACGGAAACTCCTTTTCAGCCAATCATGTTATCCCAAGTGCTTATTTCAGCCAATCATAGATGGCTAAGTACGAGGATTGGTTGAAAACTGCTGGCAAAAGGTTTTTTAACGACATGCTGACGACAGAGTGGAACGTGGGAATGCTTTGCTGTCATGCTCCCATGATGCAGTCTCTGACCATGAAGCATAACCCCCAAGTGTCACAAGCTCAAGCCACAAGCTTTAGATCCTCCGTCGCATGGGGAATGTCCAACGGCCATGGCGAGTTCTTGTGGCCCTCGCAAAGTGAATATCTATAGAAAAAAATGTTTCCAGCACAGGATCCGACCACCAGACCAAGATAACTGGCTGAAAATGATACGACCATGTGATTGGCTGAAAAGACTGAGGATGTGCTATTTTCCACCAATCGTAGCGTTGATTCCCTATGCGCGCGCTCGCTCAAGAGCATTGTGCGGAAGCCCCAGCAGCTCCAAGCACGTAGGCGACGCTCTCGGTCTCTGTCCATCGACGTGCAGACGTCGGCGGCCGCATCCAGAGCCTCCGAGACGCAGAGAGGCACCATGACGTCCCGAGTGCCGCTGCTCGTGAAGAACAAGGCGCGCAAGCCCACGCGGCTGCCGATCGCGCCCAAGGCCAAGCCCACAAACGGTAGCTGCACCACTGTACCTGCATTTCTGGGCGTATGAATGGTTTGCTAAATGGAGTGTGACTGTAGTGGTACGAACCAAGCGAACGCCTGCTGAAGACGACGCGACGCTGGAAAAGCCCAGCGCTGCGGTACGAAAGCAGTTCTTGTGGGTTGAAAAGCATGGCCTACCGCATGCTGACTTGATGACTGTTGCTGATCATCTGTAGACGGACTCGCAGGATTCCACGGCATCGCAGCCAGAGAAAAAAGACGAGCCGAGTGAAAACGTCCCGACGGAGAACGTGGCTCCTCCGCGCGCTTCAACGGCACCCACAACGCCCACGGCCGTGCCTGTGCGGAAGCCGACGCCTGTGGTGGTCACGCCGCGCGGCATCGCACCGGGAGAATCTATCGCTGCACGTAGCACGCCGTTGATTCTTCCTGTGCATCGCAATATGGTGAGAGAGTGTACTTGGCCTATGACTTGTGGATAAACCTCTGATGTGCTGCGTTCCAATTGAATTGCAGGACCAGGTTTCGGCTCGCGCGGAGCGTCTTTCCAAGATGTCGACCACGCCTCCATCATTTCGAGCTCCTGTTGTCCCGACCAAGACGCGCGTGAGTCCTGTGCTGGGCCCGCGTGTCGGTGGTATTGTCCCACAGGCGAATCTTTCGCAAGACGCGAACAATGGAAGCCTCGCCAACGTAAATTACTCCAGCTGAATTAGCTTTACTATCAGCATGCACTCACTTGTGCTGTTTTTGATTGTAGAGAATGATCCGGAAGCTTGATATCAAGCCGCACCAATCGCCGCGACGTGCGGCTCAGCACCATATCCAGCAGCAGCAAATGCAGCGCCACGCTACTCCTGTGACTGCGTCTCCTTTGTCCCTTGCTGGCGAACCCACAACGGCTGTTGTTCCGGAGCTTGATATTGCGAAGTCCGCCACGCAGTCGGATAACGTGGTAGAAAAGCCTGTCAAGAAGAAGGTGGTCAAGCGACGCACTCCGGATGCTGCAAGCAAGTCCACGGACGAGTCCACGAATCAGCGACGCTCGGTTCGTCATTTTTCCAATTTTAATGGTGCTGGTATCAATACTTACTGGACATTTGCGATGTTATTAGCGACGCAAGGTGAAGAAACCAAATAGTTATAGGGACGAGAACGACTCGGAAGAGGAGGACGATGATCATGACGAAGATGTTGATCCAAGTGAACTGGAATTGCCTGAAGAGCAGCCTCAGGTTTGTAGATATTGCACTATTCCTCTGTCTATGCCATGTTTCCTACTCTGAGTCTTACCAAACGAATGTGGAAAATGTAGATCTATGTTCCTGCTAGAGAACGCGCTACACTCTGGGCCAAGTCCGTGCTGCGTAAGCAAGAAGAAGAAGACAATGGACAGGGGTCAGCGCAGAAGACAGAGACACCGACGCGTCGGAAGCGCAGTAATTCGACCTTGTCCCTCGCATCGAACACGAGCCGAAAGTCGGCACGTACGTCCAAGGTGGATGAGCTTCTGAAGAAGGAGCCTTCTCAGATGACAATGGGTGAATTGGCGTTAACGATTCCGAAGGGACGGCGTCTGACTCGCCATGAACAGGAGGTCAATGCCACGTCGGCGGACAACCCCGTCAATGGCTTGCAGAACACTGGTGGATCCAATCTGATCAATACCCATGCGCTGAATCGTGCACGCTCGTTGTCGTTGTCGTCCGAATCGGCTGCGTTTGGCGGCTCGCTTGTGACTCCCCAGGTTGAGATTATTGATGGCAAGATGGTGGTGCTGGAATCCACGATCAAGATCTCAGATCATGTTGCCCAACGTGATAATGAAGATGGCTTTGTTCATGACGGTATCGTCCCTCGTCATCATGGCCCGCGATACAGTGTGATGAGCAATGGACCTGGCAAGCGCTGGGGCAAGGATGAAACAAAGCAATTCTACTACGTAAGTGCATTTGTCGGCCCAATAATTGTGTACCTCATTATAACTCGTACATTTGTTTGCAGTGCCTCAGCCAGGTTGGTCCGAATTTCTCGATGATGGCGACCCTGTTTCCGAACCGGAAGCGCAAGGAGCTGAAGTGCAAGTTCAAATACGAAGAGAAGCACCACGCTCAACTCATCGAGATCGCGCTTAAGGCCGCTGCTGCTCCTCTAGGTACTGCTACAATCTAAATGTCTGCCGTTTACCCGATAGCTCACTTGACGCTTTGTTAAATTACCAGACACAGAAATCGTGGACGTGATTTCCCAGATGGTGGAGAACGAAAGCAAGAAGAAGGAAGCGAAGAAGAATAAGCGCTCTTCCAAGCAACAGCAGCAGCAAGTGGACTCGCCCGCCTTGTCGTCCATCGTGCCTACGCCCCCGCCGCCCCAAGCCGAGTTTTTGGACGACTACGACGACTATTATCGTGAGCGTAAAGATTCGTTTGATTTTGCTGGATAACAATCTGCCAGCTTTGGTCTGGTAGGAAATGGAAAGCCCAAATGTTGCTCAATGTAGTGCGTATTTTGTCTTCCACGTCAAAAGCCATCAGGTAGTTGACAAAAAAAACTGTTGTTCGTTCCGTGGATCATTATCCTTTTTTCTTCCAGTCATGGCACAGAAAACCTCGGTGACAACCACTGCCCAAATGAAAAGGTGATTCCTGCGGATCTTTATGAGCGAATTGCGAAAGGAACAGGTCAGTTCTCTTCAAAGTGTCAATACGAGCTCACGCACCGAGGTGACAAATTGAGATTTGTGACTGAAGATTGTCATCCCACAAATCGATGGTAAGTTGTGCGCTTTCGTCATGATCCGATTAAAATCGGATCAATTTGTGATTTCAATTTTGATCCGCAACAGGGATTCTGGATTTATTTTGTTGTCAACGTTTCGTAGTGATGGACCAGTATCCGCAGCCGAATTGTTTGTGGTAAGCAAGTGGCAATGCGCGATGAAATGGAGTTTTGGTTTGTGAGCTACTTCTTCTGATATTTCACCTGACTGCATCGAATGCGCTGACGATGCATATACATGCAATGGTACATGTCAAACCGCATTTGTGGAGCTGGCGTTTGCAAGAAAGCCGATATTTTTTTTACCGATGGCATACGACATACCGTGTTCATTTGGAAGCAACATCGTTGCTTAGCAACGACGTCAAAGTCATCAGCGGAACCACAAGATCTCAGCATCCGTACGAGCCCAATCTACCTTGAATTGGGAGTGAATGGAAAGTGTGCGACGTCGCACAGACCTCACTGGCTCGTCAGTGAAGCGCATACGCATTTCAAGGTCCATCCGTCCGGTCGAGTGGCGGGCGAGTACGCAATGATGCTGATACTGACTGCGAGCAATACGATCGATGAACTGACTTGCTATCTAAAAGCAGAAGCAAGCATTATGAGCTGCACGGACGCTAGCGCCCATTCCAACGAGGTGATGACATCGAAATGCACGTTCTTGGCCTTCCGACTAGCTTGAAAGATGAGCTGATGGAGCATGTGCGTCACAAGATTGGAGAAACTACTGATGTATGGATTGAAAACATGAATGCCAGATTGAAAAATGATTTGTTTTATATGCGTGGCTTTTGTTTTGTCTTCTACCTGCCTCCTTTTGAAGCAAATGTGATTGATGAAGGATTATTGACAAACAACAGACTCAATTATCAGATCAAAACGGCGCCAAATAAACTACGTAGCATTGTCTTCCTCCACCTCAAACAAGCTACTTGGACAGATACACATAACTACAGCAACGCATTCCAGTCTCTCGTTTCTTTAATGCGAGGCAGAACGCGGTCAAAGACCGATTCCGAAATCCCAGCTTGGCGCAGACGATCCTTTCCCAATGCGCGCTCAACGATCAGCTCCGATTTGCGCAGCTCCAGCTCCAGCTTCTGGGTTTTGCGCTGGTGCTCCACTTGCTCCTGGAGTCTCATCCGCTGCAATTCAATCAGACCATGAGTCTGCATAGATGCTTCAGCCGGCGTGTCGTCGACCGAGGGATCTTCATCTTTAGCAGCACAGGCGACGCCAGTTAACGCTTGAATCTCAACATCGGGCGAAGGGTCAATCGGTGCTGAGCGTGGCTCGTCGGTCCTCTCCTCTGGTGATTTATTCGCTGGAACCTCCTGCAGTTGTTCCCGCTTGGTTCTGCTTTCTCGGGGATGCAGCGGTGTCACGGCTGCGATTTGCTCGAAGTACGGGCAGATCCCCAATATCTGGTCTCTGGCAGCTTCGTTGACCCCATCCAGTGTCGTGGCTCCTGCCCGCACCAGCAACTTGTGGGCCTCGTCCATGCTCCTTAGCAGCTGACCGATCATGTACTGCACTTGCTTGGGAGTTCGGTGTCGAAGCTCCTGTGCGCGCAGCAGAAGCACGATCTCTTTGGTAAGCCGGGACTTTGGCTCGATCCCGCTCTGCCAGCGAACCATGTTGCTTCCGTCGGCAAGCCACTCGAGTAGCACCTCGATGGAAGACTTGCTTCGGCGGCGGTCGTTGTTCCACAGCACTCTCTTGCCCATTGCGATGCGATCGAACTTCGGGAATGAGCGCAGGGCAAAGTGCGTGAGTGTGTGTGGGAAAAGGCAAAGTGCGTGGATTCGACATTTGTCAACTGTCACACCGCCAAATGCGAATTATATTCATTGGAAATCAGAGATGGAATCCCATTAAGCATCGTGAAGCGAAGGATTAAGTTACGAGTTTATTCGCGTGGTTGCATTGATTTCCGTGATGCTGTATTGACTGCAAAGCATTGGGCTGCCTCGTTAGTATATAGGCATTTAGAGAACGAAGTGATACTGTAGTAACATCGAGGCATGCTGCGCAACATCAGAGCGGAACTTATAAGTCCATCATCCAAAGTAAAAAAGTCAACTATTGAGATTGCTCAATTAACTACATAATCAATGAAAAACTAGCCATATAGGCTTCAGTTGAGTGAAGACACGCGTCGATATATACCTTGATGTACACACCATTGGAGCTGATTGGTTTCCTATACAAAAGAGGCATACGCATCATCATCGATGGTCTCATCGTCACTGCCGTACATCTTGATCTTCTTGTTCTCTTTGTTTCGGAAATGACGAAATGCTACACCTGCAATGATGAATAGCAGTCCTCCACCAAGCAGGATCTGCAGGTTCTCCGTCGCTTTGGCATCACCCACAGCCACCAACGCCTCGTTCGAGTTCAATAGCCGCGCTGGATTTCCGAAATCCGGAAGGGCAGCCTCATTCGCAGCGAACGCCATCTCCACTGGTGCAGAGGTGACTTCAGTGTCGCCTTCTCCACCCAAAAATCGAGCGATCACCTTGTGATTCTGCGCCAAAAGAGCTTGGGATGGATACTTTTGGGCTGCCATGAGATCGCGTCCATCACTTGGCTCGAACGGGGGAATATCGGGATACCGCTGCTGAACTGAGAGGCCACGGCCATCCACTGGGTCCTCTGGCATGTCTGGGTAGCGCTGATCAGCCATGAGAAGCTGCGGTTCGTTGGTTGGCGGATCATCTGGGAAATGGTCGTCAGGGTATCGCTGGTGGGTCGTGAGCACTCGGAAGTCCTCATTTGGAGGCAACTCTGGTGTCTTCTCTGGTGGCAAATCCGGATAGCGTTGTTGGGCCAGCAGAGCTCGTGGTTGGTCAGTTGTAGGCTCCGGAGGCAGGTCTGGATAGCGCTGTTCGGTCAGCAGAGCTCGTGCTTGGTCTGTTGTAGGCTCCGGAGGCAGGTCCGGGTACCGCTGTTGGGTTCGCAGAGAGCGCGGCTGATCCGCAGCCGCCATCAGCACTGGATCGTGCTTCTCAGGCACCAGAATGGTCGTTCCGTCCATTGGAGGCATGTCCGGGTAACGCTGTTGAGCCAGCAGAAGACGCGGCTGGTCGGCTCCTTCAGGCGGCAGGTCTGGGTATCGCTGCTCAGCCACGAGACCGCGCGTCTTGTCTTCCGGTGGCGGGGGAGGCATGTCTGGGTAGTGCTGAACTGCCAGCAGGTTCCGCGACGCAGGAGATCGTTGCAGCGTCATGCCGGTTCTGGGGTTTTCTCACTCTGGACACGAGTTCTCCATGAGATCTTTCCATCGCGACTGGTGGCAAAGGTCGCAGCACTTTGATTGGGTTGCCAAATGAGGGTATGTAAAATGTGGACCACATTGGACTTTCAGGAAGAATGATGGTAAAAAGGCAACTTTCACACTGGAAGTTATACGCACCTGTTATGTATGACTCCTGGTCTTCCACTTCACTTCAGTAGCACTGTTAGCAGGTTTTCAGCATTGATTTGTCTCGCATAAAACGCAGTAGAAATGATCGATGAACGGCTTGAGACTTGCACCTAAACCCAGTGAATACCACTCGCATCGGGGCATTTTTGCTCCTTCATTGTCTGCTGACGCTCGAATATCGATCCTGGGGACAGAGGAAGAAGGTGAAACTTGTACTTAAACTTCAGACTGGTATTGGGTGGAAAATTTCGACTGAGCACCAGCTTTCGACAATACGGGGTTATCTCCGTCACAACAACAATGCTGCCTGAAGCCGCGGGTCGTTTCAATTGCGAGTACTCAATAAGCGCATCCTGGTGGTGATTTTAAAGATTAACTCGTCCTTAAGTGCCATCAGTAAAGCATGAGCTTACCTTCAAAAGCCCCATGAAGGTGTTAACACCAACTGATGGTCCAATGAGACGGATTTTGCTAGCGTCGTCGATGCAGCAGTACCTGACACAACAACTTTATAGCCACTGACTGCGCCAGCATTTATACAACGTATCGTACCACTTTTCTCGCGTAGCCAACTCTTCAAGCCACACTATTGGCCCTTTCACGCTTTGCTCGATCGCAAAATGGTAGTCCGTGTCGAGTTTGGCGATTGCTGGTTTGTCCATTGCTCGTGTTCGAAGGGAAATCAATACTGCAATCTGTTTGTGGACCAATGGGGCTGATGATTTGATAGGAATTGAAACATACATCAATCACCACGAGTGATGCATTCAGAGAACGATTTTTGATCGACCCCTGGGAATGTTAACACTTTCGAACTTGAAGTGTTGTGGCAACCTTCGAGAAACATTTCTAGGATCTGATTTGGATCGTTCCATGGTTTTCTCCATGTTGTGAGAAAAATCAGTCGCGAATTTGCAAGCTATCAAGAGAAGGCGATGGATTCTGTAAGAGAGACGCCCGAGAAGATCGCGGAACAAGTATTGGAGCTAGCAAATGCAGGCGCCTCAATGGAAGCATTGTTATGCTTCCAGCAGTGGATTTTCGCGCTCCAACAAGAGACGCACTTGAACGCTGCATGGTTCTCATTGACGCCAGTGTTGCAAGCCTGCATGTGGCTGAAGCAGCACGGCGGAGTGCTTGGTCTAGCCATCGTCCTGCGTACAGACGTGATCCCGATTAGCCTGCGTCACTTGGTTCTGCATGGAGACTCTCCCACTTCAACGACCGCGAATTCAGCGTTCCGAAGCGAATTTCTTGTGGATTCCGTGTCTCATGTTAGTGGGTTCCGCCTTGGCTGCCACGACTTTTATGAAGCTGACAAGAACGAGTACTTCGAGATCAAAGCCATGGCCCATAATTGCTGGGAATACGACTCTCTGTCGTGGCATATTGAAGTGCGCCCCGACGGATGTCTTGTGTTCCGCAACTCCAATCCTGCGTGGAAAGAGCTATTACTGCGGGGTCCTGTGCGAGAGCACAGCGTGTCCGGATTGAATGTGGTCTTGGGAGCGATGCCACTTGATTTAGACGCTATTCACACGTGGGAAGTCTGTGTTGCAGTGAGTGAATCCAGCCGAAATGATCCCGATTCAATCAAGAACGAGTTTATGCTGAAGTGTGTCGGTGCTGATACCGGAGCTTCAAAGGACTGCTTTCTTGAAGCTACCTTGAGCGATGAAGGCAAACGTGACTCCCAGTCCTTTTACGTCTCCTTTCAAGAGCGTGACCGTCTTGACAGCGGTGTGTTACCAAGTTGGCGAGTTCAACAAGCAGGCTTTGACGAAAGTCGTGAACAAATCGAGATCTGTACGACTCGCCTCCTGAGCTGTACAAGATACAATGCTGAGTTGATTGATGAAAGCCTTGAAGTATTGCGCTCCGGATACTATGATACTATTGAGCAGGCCAAGCTCATGGTGGCACTGGCGCGGATGTACACGATGGGTGCAATCACAGCAAACAAGCTTGGCAAGGCGACCGCCCTTCTCTCACCTGCGATCCAGCTGCACAAGTTCCATTTGGATATTTGTCTTGATCCAAAAGTCCGTCATGACTCGGCAGCTTATGAGGAGCTTGAGCAGATGCGGCGGAAGATCGACGACACGATCAAGATGCTGAGTGAAAAAATCTTGGTCAAGGATGAGATCAACACCATCGACTGATTGGGGATAGTTTTCTCTCGATTTGCTACTGTATTTTTGTATATATTAAGATGTTGTTTTTCTTGTTCAAGCACAACACATTGTCGGAGTTTTGCACTCGGGTCAGTCTTTTATCCCATTAGCGTCAACGTAAATACAATGTATACCACGATGGAGTGAAGTGTCATACCAGTATGTAACGCAATGCTTTCCGTATGTAACCACTTAAAATGACCTGAAAAGTGCAGTACGAAAAAGAATCTTATCGTCAGTCGATTGTGTCGATCTTGTCGGCGTCATCTGAATTCTCTAGAGTCAGCATCTTGATCGTCTCATTAATCTTTTGCCGTTTCTGCTCAAGCGCCAGGGGAATCTCCGAGTCAAGATTCGCTTTCGGGTCAAGACAGGTATCCAGATGAAACTTGTGCAGTTTGATCGCAGACCAAAGTAGCTCCGACGACTTGCCAAGTTTGTTCACCGTGATCGTACCCATTGTGTACACGCGCGCCAGGGCAACCATCAGCTCAGCATGCTCCATATTATCATAGAATCCGGAGCCCAACGTTTCAATGCCCTCCTTCATCAATTCCGGATTGTACGCCGTGCAATCCAGGAGGCGAGTGGTGCACAGCTTGGCCTTTTCACGTGCAGCGTCAAGGCCTGCTTGTTGGATCCGCCAGCTTGGTAAAGCACTGCGATGAAGACGATGTCTTTCTTGAAAGAAGACATAGTAGGACTGAAAGTCACGCTTTCTGTCGTCAGTCGCAGCGATTTGGAGGAAGCAGTCCGTCGTAGCCGCGGTTTCCGCCCCAACGCACTTGATCAGGAACTGGTTCTTGATCAAATCAGGATCATTCCGGCTGGCTTCAGTCAGAGGAACACAGACTTCCCACCTGAACACGACGTCATTGTGGAGCGGCATCGCTCCCAGAAGCACGTTCTGGCGGTCTACAGAGAGATTGTGGACAGGGCCTCGCAGAATCAGCTCTTTCCACGCAGGATTTGAGTTTCGGAACATGAGATTTCCGTCCGCACGGACTTCGATGTGCCACGACAGATGGTCCAGCTTCCAATTGGAATGCCCCATGGCCTTGATCTCGCTGAACGCGTTCTTGTCCACTCGGTGGTAGTCGTGGCAGCCAAGCCGGTAGCCGCTCACGTGGTCCGCCGATTCCACATGAAATAGGTCTCGAAGGCCGGAACTCGCAGCTGTGGAGGTATGCGAATCGCCGTGCAGAACTAAGTGGCGCAAGTCGATCGGGATCGTCTCTGTGCGCAGGACGATGGCTTGTCCAAGCGCTCCACCGTTCTGCTTGAGCCACATGCAGGCCTCCAGGACTGGCGTGTAGCTGAACCACGCAGCGTTTGAGGGCGTCGCTTGCGGCAGCGAGAGTATCCATTGCTGGAAGAACAGGACCGCCTTCATCGAGCTGCCGTCCTCTGCTAGCTTCAGCACATGCTGCGCGACTTGTACGGGCGTCTTCATCGAAGGCTTCGTGACGGACATGACCCTATTACGACTGGTCACCTCAAGACACAAATCAGGTCGGGATGATGTTACGTGAAGGTACAGTAGTTGAAAAAGACTGCTATGTGTTCCGAAGGTTACTCGGACTGTGCGTAAACCCAATGAGCGATTACGGTCAAAGAGTGATTGTTCTGACGCAATAGTGAAGTATCCGAAACTCTCAATCAATCATGATCTCTTAGCAGCAGAAATTATGAACATCTAACGCTGCCATTCTACATTCTCAGTGTCGACGATACTCACCTCATCCCTATCGAATACAACATATATCCGATCAAGAAGGATGTTTACGACTCCAGTTGTGTTCTCGCCTGAACAAATTGCAGATGAAGTGCTGGCTCTGGCTCAAGCCAACTCCTCTCTTGAAGCTGTGTTTAAATTCCACAACTGGATCCTTCGGCTACAGCGTGAGGCTTTTGCATCGTCCACGTGGTTCTCGTTTGCGCCCGTTCTGAAAGCGTGTCTGAGGCTGAAGTCGCGAGGTGGAGTGCTTGGCTTTGCGCTTATTCGCCATGCCGAAGCGATTCCCCGAGAGTTGCGGTCCGTGGTGCTTCACTCGTTCTCTCCCAGCAACGAATTCCCTGTAGAGGGCTTTTACGTCTATGCCATTATTGGGGATAGCTGTTGGGATCTCCATGCCGAAGCTGAACACTGCGAAGCAGAGGAAGACGAGCTCCAGGTCACGATAAGCGCGCAGTTCAACATGAGAACGAGTCGGTCTATCCAAGTAACTAGCGAAGGACATCTTGTCTTCCCCTACGAGGACACGCTTGGCCGAGAGTTCGTGCTCCAAACCAATGACTACGCAATGGCGGACCACGAAGTGACTCTGAGAGCCAAATCGCCTGAGGAGCATGCAGCAGACGCTTGGGAAATTGGATTTGCCTCTCTTCCTATCAAGACTGAAGAAAACGGCTATCAACTTGCATTCCAACTGCGATCAGTCGCAGGTGCTGATCGCTTTCTCAGTATTCAAGAATGCGGTTTTGAATCGGACAGCATGTCGCAACACGCTTGCGTTCGCCTCCGAATGGAATCTATACTTCAATATGCCACGATAGAGAGTCGTACAACCAATCACGATGCGCCATGGCGTTGATCTCGTATCCAACTCTCGAGAGCATAGAATTCGGCTTTCGCGTTGCAGGAGTGCCTTACTACATTGGAGATCATACTTGCAGGGATGCCAGCTTCGATTTTTTGAGCACCAACATCGTCCATAAGTAGGCATTGCATAAGATGTATAGACTTTCGTGGTTATCTCTTGGTGAAAGGAGTCTCACTCTCCGATTTCACCCGATTTGCAACTGTAACTCAGCCGTGCCAATGCACATTAGCATGTAGCCTTGCAATAAGCGATGAATTATCTTCCAGCTCATAGAACGTGTTTTGTGCTCCTGGAAGAAGCGGTGCAGGATGCGGGACGAGTCCGTCGGATCCATAGTCTTACGGGAGCCACAGGACAGAGCGGACGGGAACAACGTAAGCACACTGCCGCTCTGGATGCGCGCAATCGTGATCGCAAGCCACGTCAATTTTTTGTCAACTCATGCCTCGATTGACTACTGCAACTTTCGATGCATTCATTTCCTCCTCGGGTCTCAGCAGCACGTTCCAGTCTTCGTCCATGGTGCCGTTCAGGTCGTCCACGAGCCACTCGGGGGCACCTTCAATGGGCTGTCGAAGTGCTATCGGCGGTACTCGCGCGTCTGATTGTTGCTGCTGGGCGTCGTCCTCCTCGGTCTCGGAGTGGTGGAAGGCGGCGGGTTATCCGTCATCAGCTGTCTCGCATGGTCTGTGAGGTCGCGTGCGTACAGTACCAGACCCACCAATTCATTCTGCGGAAATGGTATCGACAACTCAAAATCGAATTGTACTAAATGAGAGAGGGGTGAGGAAGCCATTCATTGACAACTCAAAATTGAATTGCACTCAATTCGTTGACCTTATTTTTTATGTTCATTCTCGCTCAAAATGGTTATGAAGTCGCTGGAGTGCGTGGTCGTCACAGACGGGAGTGCGATCATCATAGACATCGACGACAACAAGAAGGTCGGGCACCTGAAGAATAAGATCAAGGAGGCGAAAATGTACCAGATCCCTGCGACCAGCTGACGCTGTACGTTGCGAGGAGGCACGGCAACTGGCTCAAGATGAACGATTCCGATCTGAATACATTGAAACAAGGGAATGTCCGTGAAGATATCAATGGCATGATGACTAAGGAGAATGAAATGGATACAGGATTGCGAATTTGCAACATTGCGTTCCAGTTCCCTGACGAAACAAACGCCAAGGAAAACGAAATTCACGTGCTGGTGAAATTGCCTCCCTAATTGGAGATGAAACGGCCAGCGGAGGCCATTGACGAGCCGCCCTTCAAGCGCATCAAGGACGCTATCGTGTGGACGGAACCAACTACATTGCCACGCCTCGAATTCTCAGACAAGATGGTGCGGCTCTCGCGTGAATTTATGCATGGCTCGGGGCTTGAAGTGCCAGTGGACAGAGATGAATTGATTCTGTTTCGTCGCGAAGGGGTAGATCTACTATGGGGCGAGATCCAACGCAGCGCAATCAACTCAAAGGCTCTGCTGATCATTCATGGTCCACCTGGAAGCGGCAAGTCGGTGGCCTCGTACACGTTCGCAGCCGGCCTTATAGAATTCTCTGAGTGGAACGTAATGTGGGTTCGTCACGTAGAAGAGGAAGAGCACTACCATGTAGTCCGGGTTCAGGATGGAAAGAAATCGATGTGCCAGATTTTAGTTAGTAGCATGAACCACTTGATCGATATAGTACTTGATTCACTGGACTCCCCATCGCGAAAGTCGACCATCTTCTTGGATGGTTATGTTAACGATAGCAGTATGGAGTATATTGTCAGGATTTGCCGCGAATGGAGGGCATCTGATCAAGAGAGACGCTGTCTTGTGGTTGTGACCTCGATGGTCAAAGCGCTCAAGCAGTTTCGAGTTGAAAATACAAAGACTCTAGCGACTAGTCTGCCGCGGCTTCGATTGCAAGTGGGAAAAGTCGCCCCAACGACAACCAGTTCATGTTCGACAAATGGTTCGCCCTCCTATTTGATATCATGGGTTGAGACTGACAGAAGCGATGATATGGAGAGCCGCATGCGGTTTCAGCTCTTCTCCTGGACGTTGGCAGAGTACGAGGAAGCTGTGAAAGATGCTATTTTTTTCTGGTCTGCGGCGAAAGCTCTTGGTTCCGAAGTGTTCACAATACAGCAGGCTATGGGGACAGATTTTAATAGTCGTGAATCTGCCGTTCGAAACAAGTACGATGTCGCGGGTGGGAGCGCCAGGTACATGTTCGCGTGCTCAATCGACAAAGCCATCCGATCGATCACCGATGCACTATTGACGGTACAAAATTATCGCGATTTGCTCGAAGAATGGCTGGAGAGGCATCAGAAAGGACCGTCAATCGGCTTCAGGCCACGTACGCAAAAAGCTTTTCGTGCGTTGTCAGCGCACTCACAGCGAGAATGATTGCAACTCGCGTTAAGCCAGATGTGATCTTACGGTTCAAGAGGATTTTTTCTGTGAATCCATCAATGGACGGCCATTTCTTCGAACTGTGGTTTTTGGCAATGATGGCGACCAATGGCATAGCCTACAAGATCAGAAACAAGCCCAAAGCCACACGAAAGTGGTAAAAGGCTGATTTGACGTTCTTCAATCCGAACAATCCAGATGAAAATAATGAGATTGAATTGCGTCATTTCCATTGGCTCGTTCCAACCAGGTGGAACCAATCCGGCTACGACGTTTTGCGGTTCGACGCTTATGATCGCGATGAATGGGACGACGAGTTGAAGATCATAAAGCGAGTGACACGGGAACGCGTCTGTTTTTTGCAATTGACGCGTTATTCGACCCACGATAGTATCGCGGAACCATTTCTTCGCATGCTTCATCATCTTAAAGCTCTCAAAGTCCCAGTGGGAATGGTCGAAGTATGGTTCGTCGTTCCTGAATGCAAACTGAAGGAGTTTCGACCACTGAAGAATAAACTGTGGTTCGAGAAGGAGGTTGTCGTGGTCTCATTTCCCCACGCGCGGATGAGGCACACCATTGATGAAGCGCAACAAGGCACAAATTCTTCTTCTGCTCTGCTGCTGCCGGAGAGCGTCGAGGTCAGAATTCATGTTGTAGGCGTCAAGTACCCAATTGTTGATCGTAAAAACGAGGCAGGGACGTCGGCATCAACACCCGTAGTCGCTGCGTGGATGCGGGAGTTGCTACCATGCGTTTAGTATAATACATGTTCGCTGTTTGCTCAAAAAATGGTCTCGGAAAGGACATCGCGCAAACTACCCAATCATTTTTGCATGTGTGTTTCAAGCTGATCGTTTTGGCCGACAAAATTGTCATTCATAGATAGACAAACGCTTGCCAGCCGCGTACTTCTATGGAAGTAGACTCCTTGATACACCTGAAGCTTGACTGACGCCCAAGGAGCTACTATGACGGGAAAATGGCGTCATTCAGCATCAAGATGGGCCCAACCGCTACGGATCAAAGGTTTGATCTACAGGTTCGACACGCGAGAAAAATGGTTCACTTGCTTCGACATATTCCTGCCAATCTATTACAGTAATCTTGAGACTGTTATGTTCGCAGGTATTGCCGCGTTGCCAAGTTTTCGTATCATAGGAACTGGTATTGACGACAGCACCGCAATGAGTTGTATTCATTTTGATCACACACATTATGCGAATACGGTCATACTAGTATCATTATGCTTACAGGGGGAGAGGGCAAATTGTTAGTGTTTGATTTGAGCGTCCAAAACATACAGCGGTAGCACTAATTCCTGATTCATCCATCGGGCGTTTGGAGCAGAACCAAGTGCATAAAATACTAAAATTGGTGCTATCGGTCTCGGGTTTCTATCGATTCTTCGGAAGGGGACAACTTGCAGATCGATCTCTTTGCTTGCCTGTGGCCGAAATCTTCTGTCGCCGCTGTTTTGTCTTCGATGAAGTAAGAATCCATTTCGTACAAAGCGCGTTGGAATACCGCTGGCACGTGAAGAAAGGATTGAATTGAGCTGTTTCTTCTTGATTTGCAGCAGGATAAATACGTTCAAAGTGGCCCAGCCGATCCATTTCATCCTCCATTTGATAAATGATCTCCCAATCGTTTTGAGAGAACAGTTCAATGTGATTATTCTCGAAAACCAGTACATTTGGATCCAACACGATCTCATAAAGCTGTTTATTTTGTGATCTGGACGAGGACGTCTTGCGAGATACGTCTTTGATTTGTCTTGCGCTCTGAGCGTGACGCACTTGTGATATCAGAGGCTGCGACTCCTTTTTATCCTTTTCTGAAGGACTTTTTTTTTGGTTTTGCACCGGAATGCTTTCGAGTGGTACTTGAACACCGACCAAATGGAAAACGTCGCTGAGTAACAATCCCTTGACTCGTTTATCAAGAGGAGATCCACCCATAAGTGACGGTGATACGTTGACTTCGATCAACCACGGTGTCAGATTATGATCCAACATTAAGTCAAAACCAAACAATTCATAGCATGACGTCGGTTTCTTCACGTATTGGTACATTAACGGCGTCAAATGCGCCTCGGCAGCAATTATCGTCTTGCAAATGATTGCGCGGATCTGCGCTTTCAGAGACTCAGGATCCTTCAGAATATTTTCTTTCTCTAAATGTTCAAACAATGCTGTCATGCTCCATTTGCTGCCCACATTATCCTTCAGCGCATTCGCGTTTTCCACAAAATTCTCGTTTTTCTTGTTGATCGAGTAGTTAGTGAGATGGCGAAAGCGATTTTTGAGATTCTTGATCGAGTACGTGCTGGTACAGAATCTCGTGATACCTTCTTGGAAGAGGTAGATGCGCAGAGGATCGACACTCGTCACCACAATGTATATGCGCAAATCAAATTTATAGCCATCCATCAGCAAAGGGTTTGCCAAATAGCGCTGCACAACATATGTCCTTTTCTTGGAAATCGAGTCGACATCCTTTGCAGTAATCACTCGAATGCCACGCCCACAAGCTGCTGCTGGTGGCTTCAAGATCCATAATGAAGATGAAGCGGAAGCAGCTGACGAATCTTCACGCTGAAGCGCACGACGAAATGCATCAAATTGATCTGGCAACGTAAATCCCTCCGGGAAGAAATTGTATTGCTGACCAAAGCGACGTCTGTAAGTTGTGAGAGTTTTCATGAGACGATCTTTGCGGCCGATGATCCATGGATCCGGAAAATGGTTAAAGACTTGAGGGTGGCTTGCACACATGTGCTTGAACTTGGTTCGAGGAATGTGCTTGGCCCATGCGATGCTCCACTGAGCCCATTTCTTCTTGGTGCGCACGACACCAGCGACAGCAAAAGCATTCTTGACGCAGTTGCGCTCCCAGTGGGTCTTGTAATACACCGCGCAGTCCTGCGCATTCACTGAAACCACGCGCAGCATGACACTTTTATCGCTTGCAACATACTCTCGCTTTAAGTGCAGGTGTGGTGGGTAGTCAAAGCACACAGTTGGATTGCGCTTCGAATCGTGACGACTGAAGAGCAGCTTGACAACCAGCGAGGTTTCGCATTTGTCACTTTTCTTGGATTCGTTGCCACCGCCAGCCAAGTCTTCTTCCTCCTCCCCAAAATCATCCTCACACTCATCTTCACCCCCGTCGTCATCCCCTCCTGCGCCACTTTCTGCATCGTCTTCTTCTTCATAGTTTTCGTCTCCTGGATTGGGCAGCGAGTGGACTTGTCTTGCATCCTCGTGTTTGTCGATAGAATAGCGTCGAATGTCTCCAGATCTCAAATTCAGACTTGGAACTTCCGAGGTGGATAGTGCTGGCACACTGTGGTCAAAATCTGAGTTGTGGGAATCGTCGATCCGAAGCAGCCGTCGACGCAAGCTCAGCCTCGTGTCCATGGCTACTGCTTGCCCTTTGGATCAATGCTTGAATCCATTGCATGCGTTCCTGCACGAACGCGGCCCCTCACAGATAGCGAAACGACGCCGTTTCCGGATCCGGACAAAAAACCGAGTTCTGACTACTGATTCAATGGTCAATATCGTCTGCATCGTCAATGATCCGCACAATTTCCTCTTCGTCGACGTCAAACCGAATCGAGACCTGCTTCATTACTTTCTCTGCCGTGGATGACGATAGGAAGTGTGTTTTCCTGCGCTCGCTGGTGGATTTGGGAGATCCAACTGATGCAGATCGTTCGCTCTTTGCTTCAGCATGACTGAATAAATACACATGCGAGCTCTCAATTGCGTTGTTTTCGGTCAATGCCAACGCTGCATCGACTGTGGGAGGCTGAACGGACGACATGATGGCAGAAAGCGCAGAACCAGAGGGCTCACGAGGGCCGAGCACGATTTTCTACGAATGTACAGAGCAATAAATGAGTGTTATGACGAAGGAAACAATAGAGATCAGCGCGCATACCGATACTTCTTTCGTTGAAAAAAAGTTGCTCCGTCGGCCATCGTTCCCTCGGCTCGAGTAGTAGCACTGACGAGGGTCTTCGCTGGTTACTTTTGTTTGATGCTTGATCTTCAATGTCATGGCAACCTCTGTCACTTTCTTCTGCAATGTCTCCAACATTGCGGGTGAGGCCAACTCGCTAATGAGAAGAGGACCAGTGATAGACTCCTGTTGGCTGAGCATACTTTCCGCCTGCAAAATCTCCAGGCAGCGCTGCATGATGCTCCGTAGTCGGGTATGCTCGTGATTGCGAACCTCACGTAGCTCGTTGTATGATGTAATTTTGCTGATTGTCGTATGTTTCTTCTGCTGCAGTTCGTGCTGAAGCGTAGCTGCGGCCTGATGACTCCCGCGAATGCTTGCGTGGCGTCTCGCCGTATCTTTGGAGATCCGACTGTGTTCTTTTTGTAAGCTCACGCTTTCTTCTTGTAAAGTCATGTTCGCTTTGTACATCGAAAGGAGATGGTTTTCGGTGTTAATAAAATCTTGAACAAATTCATGTACATCCTTGCAGCCTAGAGACTGCTGGATCAATCGGAATGCAGTCTGCAGATACATTATATGGGGTCAGAACAAAATGCAATGGCAAGTCCTATAACGGGCAGAAAAGAACGCACCAGGTGATCAATTCGCGGTTTTCCATTACCACTGACAGACTGTCGGTCGCTGTGGGGTGGTTCATGTGGCAGTACATTGATTGATGCTTCGACGACGATGGTAGTGTTGGAGGATCCGATAGCTTGTGCCTGGCGCTTCGAGTAACGATCCTTCACGATGTTCATCAAACAATCCACATCCACAACGACGCCTTCTTCCGGTGGTAGCCGTAGTTTCTGCTCCTCAACTTCTAGCTCCGCTTTTCGTTCTAACTCTACCAGCTCATCTGATACCTGATTTCGTATCATTTTGGATCCATGGATTTTCTCGTTGATGCTCGCATTGATTTGCATGACCTCGTCGATATCGGCTTCCAACTTTTTCTTCACTTTGCGCATCGACAAAAGTTCTCGTCGCACTTTATCGACATCGACCTTCACTTGCTGTTGGGCAGTCACAAGTTTCATGTATTCTTCCTCGGCCTTGGAAAGCCGATGTTGCATGATTGAACAGCAGTGTGCTACGGCCAGATCGTTCTCGTGCACAGCGTTGACACCACGCAGTTTCTTCCTCAGCTTGGCGATTTTGCCATCAAGTTGACCTTTTTCATGCTCTAGTTCTGCGAGCTGGTCCTTCATTGCATGAATTTGTGCGAGATATGATGCATCGCACTCCAACAAATGCTCGACTGCTCCCTTGGGTGGCGGCTTCTTTTGTGCAATTGACGTCGTTATTGGCTGTTCCTTGACCACCGGACTGATTTTTGGAGGAAGAAGTTCGCCTTCGTAGAATAGACTCTGACTGCGCGATCTTCGAGATACTGACGTGCCAGTTTGTATAGGCTCTGTGTCCGTCAACAATCCACGATTCACTCGACTTGGTAGTGTCTTCAGTAATGTTGTTGTGCTCTGGCTTCTCATGGCTGCAAGCAACTTTGGGCGATTGGTAGGTCCGATTGATGACATTCGCCCTGCATTGCTAGCGCTCAAGTGCAATCCTTCTGAACGATAATCCAGCTCCTCGGTGATGTCGAATCGATCTTGGTCACCTTGTCGTGCATCTTCATGTCGCTTTAAATCCAATTTCGACAGTCCTTCAGATTTTATCACCGGCGTACTCTCGCTTTTGCTCAATTGATTTCCTGTAGTGCGAGCATTGCGGTATGCGCTACGCATCAGTGCGGTCGACTCAGCGTTTGAAGAAGTCGACGAGGGTTTAGGCGGCAATCGCTTGCGGCAATGGATCGGCTTTTCGGTCATGTACACGACGTATTCACTTGAGCTGTCCTGCTTTGGCTCCACTTTAGCGATCACACCAGTTTGCTGCAACAGTGCAAGTGAGTGCTTGTTGCCCAGCAGAAACTCTCGACGTTTGCCCAGATGTCCGTCGAGAAGCGCATTGTACTCTGGAATCCTATCTGTTGGTAAAAAGCGTGTCGAAAAATCCCGAGATGAACTGGACGCAGCACTTTGCTCTTGCATTGCGGTCACTAGCTAATCAAAACAACAGCAAGGGCATGTGCGCGCGAGCGACCGGCATGGCAACAAGAGGACGACGTACCCTGAGCCGAGCTGAAACAAGTGCGATAAAACCGATTCAAACTCTTTTTTTGTCGCGCGTTATTTTTACGAATACAACGGGTTAAATGACTGTCCAGCGGATTGCGGGCGAAAGAAGAGCGGACGATCAAGCCCCGCGACAGGAGCCAAGGGAAGGAAGCATTGAAGCACCTCTGACGGATGGGTCGTGAAATCCTGGACGCAGACGTACGCGCGCACTAGTTTCTTCTTCAGCTCACCCTGTTTCAAATCAATTCTTCAATTAGTAACATACGACAAAATGAAAGCCTTACAGGGCAAACATACATGGGTAAGAAGAGCAGCAGGCACTCCGTTGAGGAAGCGTGGCGTCTCGAGAATGCGCACTGGGGCTTCCATCTTGGCATCTTCTGCCACAGAGGACGTCGCCAGCATGCGAAGGAACGGATATGCCTCGTTGCCGTAGGCGTTTTCGTAGATTGCTGAGGCCTGCGTATCCAGGCAGATGATCTCTTGGGGCTCAATGTGCTGCAGAAGGTTGCGCGTCCACAGCCAGACGGATTGGTCCGAGACCTCTTGCACAGCCAACGCGATCAAGGTCTTGCCAAAGTTCTCGTGGTCAATGCCGTGCTTGGACAGGATCACGCAACCAGCAGATGCCAATGCATCCAGCTTGCAAGGAACCTGAGCCCATCAACAGCCGCATTAGCACCTGAGCCATGTTCAATCTCATCTGAGCCCGCAATAAATACGCACAATGGGCTGATCCGTGAGCACGAGAGTACCGATGGGTTCCCATTCCGACGCAAGCTGTTGCACAAACTCCTGCGGGAGGCCTTGCATAGCGATGACCAGCTTCTCAACCTGCATCGCTGCGCTTCCACGCGCCGTCAGCAGCTCACGCACCGATCTGCGCCACTGTCAACGACAATGCAAGCGTAAATGCTCCATGTACAACAACCAAAGCACGATCAAAAGACCAGCAGCTACGTACACGGAAGATGGCTTGTGCAGGGGCGATCTCCAGCTCTGGCTCATCATCGAAATCGATTGCGCGCGAGCTTCAGATCCCACAGAAAGCAGAGCAAATATCAGCAACATGCACATGGATGTGCTCTTAACGCAGCAACGAGAGCAACTCAAGGGCAGCAGATCAGCACAGCGCCTCAAGGGATCCACGGAGTGCCATGTACAGAGTCATAGATGCGTGGAATCAGCGGCAGGAGGACGCACCTGAAGTCGCCTTCCTGCGGGAACTGCAACACGAGCGCCATGTGGATCTCCTGTCCTCTCTTTGGGTAATGAGCCAACTCTCTTCTTTCAGAACGACGCTGTTTAGTTCTACCTTGTTTTGGTAATCATGCCATATTTATTGAAATACCGTGTTTTGGAAATCTTGGAAACACCTCGTATCTGAGGTTTTATCGGAGGGAGAAGAGCGCTGTATTAAAGTGGCAGGCGCCAACGGAACGCCACCAGACGAGCAGCAGGACCAGTATGAGCGCGCTCTTCCCGGCGCCCGTGCGCAGCTACACGACGTTCCAGGACGACCAGGCGCCTTCGCAGAGCAATCCCTCGGCCTCCTCGTCTAAGGCGCTCTCGACCGCCAAGCGCACGATCCCAGCGTACCCGCACCGCGTGGCCAAGCAGTTTGTGCCGCGCAGTCTCGAGGATTTCGGCGATGGCGGCGCGTACCCAGAGCTGCACATTGCGCAGTTCCCGCTCAACATGGGCAAGAAGGGAGGCGGCGGATCGTCTGCCGGCAGCTCTGGCTCCAAGACGCTGGCGCTGCAGGTGCGTGGAGAGGACGGCCAGGCCAACTACGACGCCATCGTGACGCAGCACCATCGCGACAAGAAGGTGTACACCAAGTTCAGCGACATGGTCGAGAAGGACGCCACCAAGACGCTGGCGCTGCCCAGCAAGGAGGAGGAGATGGAGACCCTGAGCCGCACCAAGGACGCGCTGCAGCTGCTCGTGCAGGGCAAGATCGCGGCCTCGAAGCCCGTGACGGTCGCGCGCCAGAAGACGGCCGTGGAGACGTCGAGCTACATCCGCTACACGCCGAACGACCAGGGCAAGATGGGTGGCGAGAGCAAGCAGCGCATCATCCGCATGGTCGAGGTGGCCAAGGACCCCATGGAGCCGCCCAAGTTCAAGCACACCAAGGCCGTGCGCGGCCCTCCGTCGCCGCCCGTGCCGGTCCTGCACTCGCCCCCGCGCAAGCTGACGATTCAGGACCAGCAGTCGTGGAAGATCCCGCCCTGCATCTCCAACTGGAAGAACTCCAAGGGCTTCACGATCGCGCTGGACAAGCGCATGGCGGCCGACGGCCGTGGTCTGCAGCAGGTCACTGTGAACGACAACTTTGCTTCGCTGTCGGAGGCTCTGGCCATCGCTGAGCGCAAGGCGCGTGAGGAAGTCAACATGCGTGCCCAAGTACAGAAGAAGCTGGTCATGAAGCAGAAGGAGCAGAAGGAGAACGAGCTGCGCGAGATGGCGTCCAAGGCCCGCATGGAGCGCGCTGGCATTCGCCCGGAAGCTGGTGGTGACGACCGTCGCCGTGATTACTCGGACGATGAGCGTGACTACAACCGCAGTGACAATGATGATGAAGATGAAGAAGGCCGTCGTGACCGCGACCGCATTCGTCGCGAGCGTAAGAAGGAGCGTGAACGTGAGATGCGCATGGAGAAGCTGGGCAAGAAGGGCAAGCTGGCGCGTGACGGAGACCGTGACGTCTCTGAGAAGATTGCTCTGGGCCAGCTCCAGGGCTCTGGCAAGCTCGCTGGCGACGCCATGTTCGATTCTCGACTGTTCAACCAGTCTCAGGGTCTGAACTCGGGCTTTGGCGGTGATGACGAATACAGTGTCTACTCCAAGCCGCTCGTGGACCGCGGCAAGGCGAGCGTGTACCGCCCCAAGGCCGACGATGCTGGTGGCGTAGATGCCGAGAAGGACTACGAGGAGCTCAAGAGCGGCCATGCCAATCGCTTCAAGGCCGACAAGCAGTTCCGAGGCACAGAAGAAGCCGGTCGTGGCCGTGATGGACCAGTCCAGTTCTCGTACGATAACATACCCGATGAAGAAGACGATCGCAAGCAGCCAGCTGCACGTGACCGGAATGATCGCCCTGGACGAGGGCGTTCCCCTTCGCGTGAACGCCGACGTGCGTCTCCCTCAAGATCTCGATCCCGATCGCGTTCTCTGCAACGCGCTCGTGCTCGTCGCCGCTCTCCTTCGCGCTCTCGATCGCCTGATGAACGTCGCCGATCAACACGCCGTCGCTCTCCATCTCGCTCTCGCTCCCCATCGCGAGACCGCAAACGCAGCCGCCGGAATTCCGACGACAGCGACGGCGACGATCCGTTCGGTCTGGACCAATTCCTGCGCGACGCTCGATCTCCCAGCAAGAAGGAAAATAGCAGCCGAGACTCTCGACGTCGCTGATTCATGCGCATGACCCACTTCGCTCTCGATCTCAATGCTGCATCAATGTACCCAAAAATCCATTGGGTTACGCTTTGGGTTACATTTCTCAAAAAAGCGTCCCGTCTATACGCCTATACTAACTCCCATACAAATAGAAAAATCACGCATTTCGAAACCACCCAAGGGAGCTCTTCGTGTGACTCAGTCAATCAGCAGACGGACATGGAGCAGATCAAGGTGATCATCGGCCAAGGCACGAGCGAGAGCAGCAACAGCTCCTCGTCCGACTCGCTCACGCCCACATGCCCCAGCCTCTCGCGCACGCAGCGCATGTGGGGCTTCGCTGCCTGCTTCTGTCTCGGCTACCTCATCAGCTTTGGCGTACGTGGCGTGGTCTGATGATGATCACCCAGATGAGTCTAATGCGCTTCTTGTGTGTGTGCTATTAGTCTACGCTGGCGCTGATCTCCAGTGACAACAGCGGCGCCAAATTTGGTGTGACGTACACGATTGGCAACATCATTGCGCTTTGCGGGTAAATGAGAGAACCAAAGCCATGCATGGAAGAAGGAATGACGTCATTGACATGTATGCGTGACTGTGCAGCTCTGGCTTTCTCGTTGGCCCCAAGCAGCAGGTGAAGCTCATGATGAAGCCTGTGCGTCGGATCGCAGCGCTGATCTATCTGGGCATGATCATTGTGGTGCTCGCTATCGCCATTGCGGTACGAAAGTCTGTCATCGTGTCTTGTGGGGTACCGTGTGAGCTGATTTATGTGGTGGATGCAGCTGCCGAATTTGGGCGGTCTCGTGCTTTTCCTGGTCTTCATTCAGTTCCTGGCCGCTGTCTGGTACGGCATTTTGCTCTGTCGTAGGAGGAAAACGCTTGGCAGCTTACAGGATTCGTGTAATCTGGCAGGTATTCGGCAAGCTACATTCCCTTCGGCCGCAAGATCATCACAGGCTTCTGCAAAAAAGTGTGCGGCGCCTCAGTATAAACGAATGAGAGCCAACACGCGGTGCATTTTTAAGTGGGCCATCACTCAGTTTTATTAGTATTGGATTTGGGATTTAGCAGCAATCTCACTCAATATTTACGCTTTGTTTATTTGCCAATACGATGTTGACTACAAGGAGCGCAGGAGCGGTTTAGCTCAAAGGAATTTAGATGACCTGTTGGCATACAGAAGACTCATCCTTACTTCTTCCAATGACACAAATCAGTCAGATTTACGCGATGGAAGCGTGTGATATCCTTTATTTCCACTCCCACTCACAGATTCAAGGACATAGTACATTTCTTGAAGCTCTCTCGTGTGCATGACGACCTTGGACTTTTTGGTAGTTGGAGCCAACTCCTGATCTTCCTTGGAGCGCTTCTTCACTAGTGCTTTTTGAGGCGTCTTGTTGTCCCCCGAATGCTGCGTCTCGATACTGGCGGAAATCGAATAATGATCTTGACTTTGAAAAGATCTTGCGGAGACAATTTGAGCGTCTCGCGCTTGCTGGTGCCTTTGCCGTTCGCCTTGTAACTCGAGACGTTGGCTTTGAATAAGCAGTCAGCGAAATTGCTGTGCGCAGCTGATACAAGCGTGAATTCTTCGAGAACCTTCGTGCTGTCCTGGTGCTTTAGAAGAGCAGATATGTCTCCAGTCGTACACCCGTAATGGTACAACTGCACGCCTTGGACATCAAGGGTCGTCGTATGAGGTACAAGCATGCGAGCTTGCCATCTTTCATGGCTGCGGTAAGAGCGGCTATCTGAGAATCGGTCGTCATTTTCGCTGAGGCCTATCGATGTGCTGGCTAGGCGATCGACTGAACGAAAACTAACACGCAAAGTCATCCAACCATTTTTTCTTTTATTGATGACGTTACGCGTCGCTTTGCATCCAATCATCCACTAAGAAAGTGAGAACGTTCTCCTTCACCCATTCAGTCTCACTCGTAACGCAACGGAAGCCCTCAAGCTACCGTCATACACTGGTTGGAGGGCTAATGGTAGATCCATTGACTCAGAATTCATCTTGATGTTTCTCGTGTGTCACATTGTGTATGCGTTTTGTAGGATGCATTGCTTGCGAGCACCCAAGACGAATTACCGACAGGGCAAAATGTGATCATCAAAGAGCTGACGCCGTACTGCTTGGAGCTAATCTTGTATTGGAATATTCAAGTCACGATTCCACCCCATACTCCACGCGCCTATCAACCGGCTCCACAGTATCGCTTTTTAATGATCCCGCTGCAACCTGAGCTGATTCACGACCGACACGCTAAGGAATACGTCAAGATGACCGAAACGAGATCCATCCCATGGGTCTGAGTGTCATTGATGGAGTGAAAAAAACTTCAAATATCCATTTGATCTTAGGATGAGAATGTATGGCAAATCAAGGTGAGACTGTGATGATGGATCCGTAAATGAATGTTAGCAATTCTTTAATGACTTGACTTGGCGGTGATCTGCTCTCATATTCATGAGATTATTTACGGCACTGCATCAGCTTCTACCACCTTGACTAACCAGTCCGTCGCCACAGCTTCCACAGAAACGGTTTTCGCTTGCATTGCGGTGGTAACATTTTCGACAAACATAGATTTCGTTCATTCGAGCGTCTTCCTCTTCATCTTCTTCTCGCTCTGCCAATACCTGAAGCTCTTTTACAACCTCATCGAGAGTCATTCGCTGGGTGTGGTCTCGTGCACACATTTTTTCCACCAGTGACCACGCTTCGGTGTTCATTTCTGCAGGACGACGAGGCAGTTCACCCGCCTTTACAGAATACATGACCATTATGTCGAGGTTATTTTTCCATGGGCTCTGCTCTGTGAAAGCTTCGATAATGCACATGCCAAGGGAATAAACATCACTGGCAAAGAGTGGATTGGTCACTTCGCCGCTCAAAACCTCAGGAGCTACCCACTGAACTGCCCCCGTTTGATCTTTTGCACTCATTGTCTTGGATTCGCTGCGAATAAAGCTCAGACCAAAATCTGCTAACTTTGCTTTCTTGGCAGCACCAACAAGAATATTGTTGCATTTCAGATCACCGTGAACAATCTTTTTGCTGTGGAGGTAGGCCAATCCAATCGCAGTCTGGTGGATAAACCGCCACACGCTTGTCTTGAGTTTGTCGTTAGTGAATAAGTAGTCATCTAAGTTTCCATGCACCGCATCTTCGCAGACAAAGAATGGCGGCGAACTGCTGTGACAAGCACCATAAAGCTTGATCACATTAGGATGGTTCAATTGATGCCATATTTGCACTTCCCGCATGAATGATTGCATTGCACGAGCACTGGTTACACCACCAACAAGCAATCGTTTGACGACAACCTTGGTGCCCATTCCCCAAACACCACGATGTGCAGATCCGAACGAACCACGGCTGAAGGGCTTTGCGCTAATTCGAACTTCGTCGTCAGAAATAAACCAATCTGGTTTCGAGTTTTCCGGTATTTGTACTTTCAGCTCGGCTTCAAGCTCTTCATTTCGACTTGATAGAAGCTTGATGGACCAACAGTTCGCCTGTGAAACATTCGACAAAGATCGAATCACTACAGCTTCAGAGCTCTCGAATTCATCTTGATTTTCGGTAACGCTCAGGAAAGCACAATTGTGCTTTTCAGAAAGGTTTGAGGGTATCACAGCTTTCAGCAAAAAAGAGTTTTGCTTACTTCTGCTACCAATGTTGCTTATCACGGTGCAGAGTTCCCACTCAACTATCTCGACACCTTCGGTCGGAGATCCAATAAAAAGAGGCGTTATGGCATCATTTATCATACTTGACCGAGCGTAAATTGCGCGTTCTTGGGAACTTGCACTCGAATAAAGTAACTTTATGTGTCCAGAATCGTTGAGCGTTATCGGCCATCCAGTGTTTCCAACCTCGGTACACTCTTCGAATATTCCAATAGTTTGCCATTCCTCGTCACCTGAGTCAATACGCGAAGTGCGTCCAAGTCGAAAAGAAGAATTGTTTGTTGGCACAACTCTAAAAGTAGGTAGCTCCGTCGAAGGTACATTACAATAGAGCAAAATATCGCGCAGGTCTTTTGGAATGCAGTCTGTGTGATACACAATTCCTTGGCCATGTTTGCCACCTTGTCTTATTAGGTTCACTGCCGCTGAAATTACTGGTGCGTACGAAAACACTTCACTTGTTTTAGCGTTTGTGAATTGAAGATCCAATATCCAGTTTTTAAAAACAGCAATGGCTTCTTTTGCGGGCATACGGAGCACAATTTTTGTGATAACACGGTCATCGAGGACGTCATCGGATCGATCAAAATGAAGCTCATCACCACTCTCTTGGTTATCCATATTATCCGTAGCTATCGACGATGTTGGTGCTGTTCTTGATAAGCTGGATGCATCGTCACTGAATAAATCATCATCATCATCAGAATGACTTTCAGGATCCCAACGGTAGTACATTGACTCCCAAAGAACAATTCGCCTGGGATTTATTCGAGGATACAACACGCGGTTCGTAGGACGGAAACTCGGATTTAAGTATATCCCTAATTCCTGAAAGACTGGCGTCCACACGGATTCAGCTCGTTCCCAAACCTTTTCATAGATGCGCTCTCTTTCCGAGTTGTACAAGAAAGTGCCATATAGCCCCGATATCAACGCATCGCTAATATGAATCAGAAACGCTTCGTTGAATTCAAAGCTTGTCGGATACTGCTGCATCATTTGCCATACGCAATCCAAAAATTGCAGCATCACTGGCGATCTTTCAGCTGGTTTGTCGATCGGGTCTTTCCCAACTCCTGTGCGATCCGTGAACTTGTGTCCAAACGCGCACCAATCTTTTTCAATGAGAGTAGCAAACCCGCGAATCGTACGGTACTCAGGATCCAGAAACAGTTGAGCCAGCGAGGTGAGTTGCGCCGTGCGATCACAACCTTCAGTCCCGTGTACGAGAACCGATGCTCCAGTATCATTCAGCGTTTGAGCAATATTACGAGCTCCAGATAAGATATCCATGATATGCTTCAACCACTCCGTATCTACGATAAGAAAGTAATCAGTTGCTGGAGACTACCTCTCCAGTTACATGAGCGAATGATTACTTGACTTACTCTCAAGACGATGATGATACTTACGATCTCCATCTTTGAATGAGTTGGCAAGCACTACGCGCATAATGAGCCGTAAGCTACAATAGCACTTTAGATTCGCCTGACCCGCAAAAAACAAGCTACCTTTTAGAGCTTCAAAAGATTTCCGCATCATTTGATAACTCTGGATGCTGATCATTCTCAGCTCTGCGTTATCGTAGTTCTGCGAGCTTTCAAGACCTTCAGAGAGCATCACACGTTAAACCACTTGCATCAACCGTCACAAACAGCAAAGGTATCGTACCTTTCCCACCAATTCGACCTCCAGTCGTCATGAGCGAGGCCGCGCGCACGTAAAAAATATACAACGAGGCTGCTTTATCTCCAGAAACATTCGCGGCATCTCGGTAACATCGAAGCAACAGCTCATCCGCCGCACATCGCTTGCGGAAAAGGCCGTAGGTGGGATCGCTTGAGCGCACAAGCACCGAGTTGTTCGCTGGATGCCGCCAGACAGCGACCGGTAGACGTGCGCGCACTCGCATACGCGCCACCTGTACGAGCTGCTCTTCAGTCAGTCTGGCGGGCACGATCATCAATTGAGGATACGTCGGCGAGAAGCGGAACGTGCTGTTCTTAAGTAGCCGGAAGCGGGAATTGTCGGATTTGGCTTCGAAAAAGCCAAGCCGCGTGTAGTCGGCTACTGGTGAATACACTAGCCACCCGGTCTTCTCTGCGGCGTCGCCCCTCGCCACGGCGTCTTTCTTTAATTCAGGCGAATAGTCAAACGCGAACAGACAAGTAACCATTGTGGGTGGCCGCATCTTCAGCACCAACAGATCAATCATGCGTGGGGTCAGCTTCGAATCGCCTAGATCGAGGCGGATCATGCGTGTGTCCTTGCAGGTTAGCGTAAGAACCGACTCAATGCGGTCAATGGTGTCAATCACAGCAAGAGGCAGCTCAAAGGCGGCGACCGAAGGACGGGTCTTGATGCTGATCGAAGCGGACACCGGAGGACGGTGCATCTTGCTGCTGCGCGAAGAGGGACGGATCATGCTGCTGAGCGAAGGATCCGCCAGTGTGAACACCACACGGTAGCTCGTGACACGCAACGTGCCTCGCACAGAAGAAGACGGCAGCAGATTTACAACTCCCCTAATGGCATCGATAACCACCTCGCCAGGCAGCAGCGTCAACGCCAGCGGCTCCGTTTTCATGGCTTCGGCCATGAGGGCGATGGTCTGTTCTCTCCGCTTCTGGGTCATGGCAATATTAAATATTCACAGGGATTCAGTTTGCTCGAAAAAGACATCTGATTCTTACCCATCAAATATTATACAGTAACGTTGTGGGTACACGCATTATTAACTGCGTATCGATGAATATTAATTATGGCGTTCAGTCAACCCACAAACTTCGAACAGAATAGCACTGGGTATCAATGAATGTTTACCCCATGGCTTGAATCTGAACCTAGTAGATGGCATCCAGGTTACCGTGAAAAGCACCGCTCGACAAGGCCCAGCCAGCGATGCCACATTGACCGCAGTTGATCGTTTCCGATAGCATCTCCTCCGACAAGACCATGTTGCAGTTCATTACCAGGAAACGCACCATCTCCAGATTCCCGTAGCATGCTGCATTGAGCAACGCGTTTGATGTTCCGCATTCTGTTCGCTTTTGGAAAAGCCACTTGACGACCTTCAAATGGCCAGAAGCAGCAGCTCTATCGATCGCTGTTGTGGTGCATCCTGCTTCACAATGTTCACTCAGGTATTGGACAATGGCCAAACGTCCCCTTTCTACAGCCAAATCCATTAAGGTCGTTCCGCACTCCTTGATCCTGTGATTCGCATGCAAAAGCTTGACAGTCTCCAAGTCACCACTAGCTACCGCATTTTTTAACAGGCAAAATGCACGCTCTGCAGTGAGATTCTTCTGCAACCATTGAGAAAAAGCCAAGTTTTCGTTACAATCCCTGTCGGTCATCGCTCCTGCAGCAGAATTCTCCAGTTCGTTTTCGTACAACCATTGTACAATCTCCAGACGACCTTCCATGATAGCACTATCAAGGATTTTTGCTGTATAGCCATCACGTGGGCTTGCATACAGCAACTGGACGATTTCGAGGTTACCGCTGAAAGCAGCACTCTTAATTGCAGCAACTGTACATCCTTCAGATCGGTTGGCATGAAGCCATTTTACCACGTCAAAGTGGCCATAGCCAGCCGCGTCATCAATTGCTTTCGTTGAACACCCTTCGCTACAGTTACTGTGCAGCCATTGAACCACATCAAGATGACCAATACGTGCTGCAAAATCCATCGCGTTCACGCTTGTTTGTGCACCATGCTGATGAAGCACTTGCACCAGCTCTAGATTCCCTCGAGCTGCTGCTCTCTCAAGTGCGTCTCCACAATTTGCAGTCGGGCGAACCTCAAGTAAAAATTGTCCCGCTTCAGCAGATTCGATACAGTCACCCAAACGCTGGATCGATCCGACAATCCAATCATCACGCGACTTGGGAGATTTCCACTCATATTCGAAGAGCAACCATTTTGCCAATTCGACGTTCGGACAGGCTGCCACGGGATCCTCAAAATATCTCTTCGGGTACTGCTCATATAGCCATTTTGCTGTGTTGAGGTGCACTCCTTCGACTGCTTGCTGGAGAGCTGAGGAGCTACAACGTTCAGGGTAATGAAGATGGAGCCATTGTAACGCATCCAGTTGACCCCAAGCAGCTGCAGCATTGAAAACATTTTCCATACGGTAAAGGGGGTACAAGTCTTTATGAGCATGAGCCCACATGACTTAGTCAAAATCGATTTTGTCATTAGACGGGATGGCTACGGTCATTGGGATGCCGTTCATGTGTTCGTGGACTCAGCTTGCAATAGCCAATTTGAAGCATTTAACTCCCACGCGAATCGTCTTGGGATTCTTGGGAAGTAAAGTACATTTCTTTAACAGATCAAGCCATTCCACTTTCGCATACTCCACGGCAAGATAGAAAAGTTCCTCGCCAATACCTTGGCGATCCTCTTCCTGACAACACGAAGTTATCCACCATGTGAGGACATCTAATGACCAGTCGAGGGCGTTTGATGCAATGACACCTGTGCGACTAATGTAGAAGGTTTGTATGGCTGGCTCAGTTTTCTTCATGAGCCGATCCAGTAGCTTGGCCTCGCTCTGTGAAGATGCGTTTTCCAGCGTCCATTTCGTGCCAACGTCATCCGCGAACGAGTCAATGCAGGCCACAATTTGTGGCAGCGCAGCTATTGGGGCATATGAACCACATACCAAACCCACAGCACGTAGCATTAATAACGATTGCTCTGAAGAACAACTCTCTGGAAGAATGCGCTTGATTTGCTTTGCCATCTTGCTTCTGTGGAAAAGTTATAAATGATTCTTTTGAGCTAACCAAGTATATGTTGACTGATGTGTTTGGATCCTTATTGTCTCTTTAGTGTTTTATCAAGTCTCAAAACCAGGATCATGGTTCACATCTTTCATTTTTGATAACAGCAGCTGATGTTGCTTCAGTTTTTAATAAACTGACACAAGAATTATTGCATAATGATCGGGTCAATTGTTTGGGATCCCAGCGGTAATACATTGTCGCCCAGAGACTGATCTGTCTGGGATTCACGCGAGGATACAAGACGTGAGTTGTTTGACGATAAACTGGATTCAAAAATGATTCTGGCTCCTTCAAAACAGACGTCCCCACGGATTCAGTTCGTTCTTGTATCTTCTCCAAAAATCGCTCTCTTTCCGTGTTATACAAGAAAGTGCCATAGAGTCCTGATATCAGCGCGTCGTTGACATGAATCAGCAACCTTTCGTTGAATTCAAAGCTTGTCGGAAACTGCTGTGTAAATTGCCACACACAATCCAAAAATTGCAGCATTTACGGTTGATCGTTCGTTCGGTTCTTCTGCTTTGAGTCTTTCCCGACACTGCAGTTCGCGAATTGGTGCCCGAATGTGCACCACTCTTTCTCGATGGGAATTTCAAATCCACGCATCGTGCGGTACTCAGGATCCAGCAATAGCTGAGCCAGCGAGGTGAGGTGCTTGCGCCGTGCGGTCCCTGTCGTCATCTCCGTGTACTAAAACAGAACTCCAACCACCCTGTACCTACTCGGAAGACAAGGACCAGAAAAATCATCGTACGCCGTATGCTCGCAACGATACAATACTACATAAAAAATGATCTTACTCTCGAGGCGGGATAGATAATGGTGATCACCGTCTTAAAAGCTGTTGATCAGAACTAATCACAACAAAATGCAGCAACAAAGTTTATAGTTCGTCCATGGAAAATATCAACCCCAATTATTTTCGTACCTTTTAAGCCTTCAAATGATTTGCGCACGGCCTCGAAACGCTTGATACTTATCGTCCGTAAAACTGCGTTACCATATTTCTGGGCAGGTTTGAAAGCTTCAGAGAGTACACTAGTACAATTGCGACGGTGTTAGCACACAAGCTTCCAAAATAAGCTCAAGCAACTCCGTATCTTTTTCGACGATTCCCAATAGCGACGGCGAACGCACGTGGAAAATATACAGAGGAATCGGGCTTTCTCGATTGACATTCGCCGTGTCTCGGTAGCATCGGAGTAGAAAATCATTAGACTCATCTCGCCCGTGAAAAATTCCGAAATCACTTGAGCGCACAAGCACGGAGTTGCACACTGGATGCCGTCATACAGCTACAGGGAGACGCGCATGTACTCGAACACGCGCCGCTTTCACGAGCTTTTCTTCCGTCATCTGAAATGGAACGATCAGCAGCTGAGGATACGATTGCGAGAAGCGTAACTTTGAGTTTTTGAGCAATCGGAAGGAGGAACTTGGATCATGGGTTTCCACAAAGTCAAGTCGTTTGAAGTCTGCCATATGCGAATAAACCAGCCACCCGCTCGTGCTGTCACTTGGTGGATTTGCTTGTCTTAACCCAGCCGCATAATCAAATGCGAATAGCTCACCAACTAGCGTGGGTGGCCGCATGCGCAGTATCAACAGGTTCATTGCTCGTGAGCAGTCTTCCATCTTGAACTCCACATCGCTCAGATCGAGGCGAATCGTACGCGTATCCTTGCAGGCCGGCGTTACGGCCCATTTGTTGCGTGTAATAGAGTCAATCGCAGCGAGCGCAGGTCAAATGCGACACCCGAAGGACGGGTTGGACTGGTGATCAATGCAACCGTTGGGACAAACACCGCTCGGTATTCCGTAACATGAAGCGTTCCATGGACAGAAGCAGACGGCAGCAGGTTGACTACTCCCTTGATAACGTCGTGCAGCGTTTCTCCTGGTAGCAGCGTGGGCTCAAGCGGCTCGGTCGAAGTAATATCGGTCAGTTGTTCGTCGTAGATTCTCAAATGCAAATGAAATTCACAAGGATTAAATTTACCCGAGAACTAATTTCATATTATATATTATTGAAGGGAGTCACCAGCTTATAAAGCTGAATGCAGTATCCGTAAGAAAATCGCATCAAACTAATAGCCCCAAAGCGTACACGTGCCTCACGTGCCAGCTGATGATGCCTAACTGTTTGTAGTCCATGGCAGCAGAAACAATCTCCTTGGTGAAGATCATATTGCAAAGCAATACCAGGAACCGCACCATCTCCAGATGCCCAGAGCATGCAGCACTCATCAGCGCTTTGGATGTCCCGCCTTCGTGACGGTTCTCATGAAGCCACTTCACTACTTTCAAATGCCCAGCAACTGTGGCTTCATCCATGGCGTCAGTGGTGCAGCCTTCGTCACGGTGTTCACTCAGGTATTGGACGATAGCCAGGTGTTCATTCTCTGCAGCCACATCCATGGCAGTCGTTTCGCAAGATTCAACGATGTCATGCTCAGGAACTTGACGATCTCTAAGCTTCCATTGAAGACAGCGTTGCTCATTGCTGAGGCAGTGCAACCTTCAGCTCGGTTCTCATTCAGCCATCGCAGCATTTCTGTATCGTTACAGAGAGCAGCATCGTCCATGGTCGCTGTTGTACAGCCTTCGGATCAGTTCTCATGCAGCCACTTCACAACATCCAGGTATTCATAGCTTGCTGCCCCATTCATAGCTTGCTGCCCCATCCATAGCTTTGACCGTACAGCCTTCTCGCCGGTTAGCATGCAGCCACTGAACAATATCGAGTCGGCCGCAGGCAGCAGCATTGTTCATGGCGGCTGTAGTACATCCTTCGGATCGGCTGGCATGAAGCCATTTCACAACTTCAAAGTGGCCATTCTTAGCCGCTTCATCCATCGCTTTCGTTGAACATCCTTCAGTTCGATTCGCATGAAGCCACTGAACCACGTCAAGACACCCACTAGCTGCGGCAAGATCCATGGCGTTGCTGGTCATCTGAGCGCCATGCTGGTGAAGAACTTGGATCGTCCTGAGATTTCCTATCACTGCTGCTTTCTCAATGGCATCCCCACAGTTTGCATTTGGACGGATAGTGAGTAAAATTTCAATCACGTCCAAAGAATCTCTCGAGAAAGCCGAGCGTTCAATCGACGTATCAATCCAAGCATCACGTGAGCGGAGACACTTCCATTCATATTCAGATAGAAGCCATTTCGCCATCTCGATCTTCGTAAAACTACCAGTAGGATCATCAAAGTATTGTGTTGGGTACTGCTCATACAACCACTTGGCTGTCTTGAAATAGGACTTTTTTACTGCCTCATTGAGCGCATTAGCCTCGGAGCGCTCAAGTTGGTGTTCATCCAGCCACTGCAGCATATCCAATCGGCCAAAGGCAGCTGCATCACGGATAGCTCGCGTCATTTCTGTGACTATGTACAAAGCTCGATGAGCGTGAGCCCACTGTGCAAATTCAATATCAATTCTGTATGGGAACGCGACCGTTTGCAGAGTCAAAGTAATGCCATTCATGTGCTCATGCAGCCACTTCGCAATCTTCAACTGATAGCACGTGCATTCAAAGTCTGGATTCACAGGAAGGAAACCATTCTCCTTCAACCAAACAAGCATGCTTATCCTTTCGTGTTCAACTGCCAGCCTGAAAGCCTCTAGGTTGGCCCATTCTCGCTCCTACGGTCGGCAATAGACGGTCATCCACCACCCGAGCACGACCAAGAACTCATATTTTATGGCATGCTCCAGCGCAGCGCTTAGGCGGCGAAATCGAAACCTCTGGATGTACGTCTCCTCAAGCGTCTCACTCTCCTTGAGCAGCCGGTTCAGCAACCGAACACGACTGTATCCTGATGCACTTTCCAGAGTCCATTTCGAGTCAATTTCGTTCGTGAAGGAGTCGATATGGCACGCGACATGAGGTAGCGCAGCTATCTGCGCGTAGCCAATGCTACAGCAGCCAGCATTTCTCAGTTCTTCGTTGGTTTGCAAAATGATCTTGTTTGGTAAATCCGTATGAGACCAGGCCACATTTGATTGGTGGAGGCTTGCTTCACACCTAAAGTCGCAGAGAATGATGGTTCTGTCTTGTTCGTGTCACTGTCGCGAAGGCACAAGCTCGTTGCTCATCGTGCCACGTCCTTCGTCTTGCATAGAATCGTGCGCGTGCCTTCCCTCTCGGCTTGATGGCGAGTGGCAGTCCCGTCGACAAAGAAGACGATGTCACCTGTGATCTCGCAATATTCCGCTCGACATTCGAGTCCAAGCGCACATTGCTCTCGTAATAGGCCTTGGCGACCAGCTCTCCGCGCTCAACGTTCTTCTAAGAAAGGAACACGAACTCGACACAGCCGTTAACGCCGCGCTTCGTCTCGATCTTCATTTGCGTACTCGCCATAGCGCCTGCTGACGTGTGCGCATCGAATGTTCGGCTGTCAGATTTGATCCGCTCGCGGGTTTCACCGATCCCTTCGCTCGCGCGCGTCAGCTGGGTCGATAAAACCCATGCTGGTGGCTGAAGCGAATCCGAAGCTGAAGCTCTGAGCTTCAAGCTCATCATCCTGTCAGCGATTGGTCGGTGGATAATCACTCCTTCGATCTCATTGGTCAGCCCAAGTGATTACCACTTTTTCGTATCTATGCGACCATCGGTGGTAAGAAAACGACACTTCAACAGCAGCATTCACTTGCTGATTCGCCTCCTTCTCATCACTTGTGGCAATGGAGCCAGAAGCTGCGCCCTCGACGCACCACTTCATCCAGATGCAGACGTCGCTGGAGGTGCCGCGAGTCTCGCTGGCCTGGCGCAACGTGCACATGTCGGTCGACGTGAGGAATCCCCAGACCAAGACCTCAGAGACCAAGACGATCCTCAACGGCGTCTCTGGCTGCGCAGAGCCCGGTCAGCTGCTTGTGATCATGGGGCCGTCGGGCGCAGGCAAGACCACGCTGCTGGACTGCCTGGCAGGTCGTAATCGAGCCATTGAAGGCTCCATCACGGTGAACGGCAGACCGTGGGACGACGCGACCAAGCGCCTTGCCAACTATGTGTTGCAGGACGACGTGTTCTACGAGACCATCACTGTACGGGAGCACCTTGTCTTCCAGGCTCGACTTCGCATGGGCAACAGCATCACAAGAGAGCAGTACTTGCAGCGCGTGGACGAAGTACTGGAGCAGCTGGGCCTCGTCAAGTGCAGAGACACGCTCATTGGCGGCGTTCGCCTTCGTGGCATCTCTGGAGGAGAGCGCAAGCGACTGTCCTTCGCGTCCGAGATCCTTACGAACCCGTCAATTCTGTTTGTGGATGAACCGATCTCAGGTCTGGACAGCTTCATGGCCGAAACGATCGTGCGGTTGCTTCAGCAGATTGCTCGGGAAGGACGCACAGTGATCGCGACAGTGCACCAGCCGTCCTCAGAGCTGTTCGCGCTCTTTGATAAGCTGTATTTGCTGTGTGATGGAGAGACCGTGTACGATGGCGAGGCCTCAAAGGCGGTTGAATACTTTGCCTCACTTGGATATCGATGTCCGGCGTTTTTGAACCCGACCGACTATTTCATGCGTCAGCTGGTGGTTGTGGACAAGGAAGCAGACATAACTGGCGCAGAGCGAATTGAACAGTTCAAACAGGAATGGAGAAATCGACCGAGTACATCATCAGCTTTGGAAGCACCAGTTGCGGCTGAAATTTCCATCGAAGCCAATAAAGAAGACTCCCGACTGCATGCATTGGGTCAGATACGAGTGCTTGCTCGGCGCAATGTTGTTCGTCTCGTCCGTGACCATATCGCTTTCCGTGTGGCTATTATGCAATCACTTGTTCTTGCTCTTCTAGCTGGTTTGATTTACTTGCAACTGGATCTGACGCAAAGTGGGATCCAGAATTTTGCCGGTGGTTTCTTCTTCCTCGTCGTGTTTACCACTTTCAGTGCTGCCAATCCGACATTTATCCAAGTTCCAATGGAATTGCCGATTGTCATTCGAGAATACCGAGCGAGTTTGTATTATTTGTCTTCGTGGTATCTGGCCAAGAACGTGAGTGAGCTACCGATGCAAATCCTGCAGCCGATCGTGTTTTTTGTGCCAGTGCATTTGCTCATGGGCATCGGCCATGGATTCGACGTCTATTTGGGCATGCAGGCCATCCTCATGCTGGTAAACAGCACTGCGATCGGCATGGGCTACATGGTTTCGTGCATTGCGCGTCGTGTGGATCTTGCTCCAGTCATTGGCGTCGTTCTCTTTTTGCCATTCCTGCTTTTAGGTGGTCTGCTCATCAATTCTGATGATGCACCAGTCTATTTCGTCTGGATCCAGTACATATCGCCCATCAAGTATGGCTACGAGGCGCTGATGAAGCTCTATTGGCATCAGGTCGCGTCAATTCCGTGCAATACAAGCGTGGAGAATTGCGTGGCACTCACGGGATCACAGGTACTGCAAAACTTTAGTATGCAAGATCGATCTCCGTTTGGTGACGGATTGATTATGATAGCAATTAATGTGGGCTTCCGAACAATCGGATTTTTAGCTTTGTGGATTCACTTGCGTGAAAAGGAGCAGACATAATTCCGTACAATGATTTTCAATGCGTATTTTCAATTGTTGTCTTGTAATCAACACTTTATGACATATTTTGGTCGTTGAAAGTACACCGCGATGATAAGTCGAGGAATGCTTTCAGCTCTCTTCCGGGTTTAGTTTCAATCCACACTGCCTGCAGAATTTGCTTCCCTTTTCATTTAACGTAAGGCAATTCATGCTTTGGCACATCGGTTGCTCATTGCGTTCTTCCTCTTCTTCTTTGTCTGCCAAAATTTCCAGGTGATCAACAACTTGTTGAACTGAAATACGTACCGTTGGATCAGTCGCGCTCATTTTTTTGACGAGAGTCCATCCGTCATCACTGATTTTAATAGGACGCTGGGGTAGGTAACCTTCAGCTACACGCCTTATGACAGCCACATCAGGTGAACCTCCCCATGGAGTATTCCTTTTAAATGCTTCAATGATGCACATGGCAAACGAGTAAATATCGCTCGCAGGGGTCGGGTTTTCAACAGCGCCACTTAGGCATTCGGGTGCCACCCACTGGATTGCTCCAGTCTGAACTTGTTTGCTGATTGTTTTGGATTCCATTCGAATAATGCTCAGACCAAAGTCTGCTAATTTCGCAGTCTTGTTGTCGCTTACCAATATATTGTTGCACTTTAAATCACCATGAACAATTTGCTGTTGATGCAAATACAGAAGTCCCATCGCTGCTTGGTGAAATAGTCGCCAAACTGTTTTCATCTCTTTATCATGCAAGCATAGATAATCGTCGAGATTACCATGCTTGACTGCGCTTTCACACACATAAAATGGTGGGTTGCTGATATCACATGCTCCATAGAGTCGAATGACGTGAGGATGGTTGAGTTTGTGCCATACCTTAGCTTCGTTCATAAATGATTTCATTCCCTTTTTGCTGTGGGTGCTCTCTTCAAGCAAACGCTTCACAACAACTTCAGCACCCCCATATTTGCCGTGATGAATTAATCCAAAGCTTCCACGTTTGAATGAATTTGTAACGATTTCCACTTGATTCTCGCCAATAAACCACTCTGGTTTCACTCGCGGTTGTTTTCTGGCGACGGTTTCGTGAGATTTTTGCAAGTAAGCGTCACTTTCGGCCTTGCTTTCTTCATTCGCAATGCATTTTAACAGGGAAGCAATTGTGGTCATATCTGGACGACATGAGGGCAACCATGAGCACATTTGACTCACCAGACTCCACTGTTTGTCATTCATGTTATCAGGGCGCCCCACGATATCTTTAGTCCTTAAAATATCGCGCTTCATTTTAGAATCAGGCACATATCCACACTGCGTTTGGTTCACCATAGCTTCAATAATGCACATACCCAGTGAGTACACGTCAGACGCGAATGATTTACAATTCATTCCATGAATAATCTCTGGAGCGCAATGCCAATCAACATTGCCAACTTCACTCGTGTTGTTGTGGCAGTCCGTTTTTAACACAAAGCTTGAGCCAAAACCCGTCAGCTTTGCCCTGTTGTCTTCTCCAATAAGTATGTTTGAGCATTTTATATCTCCATGTATCACGCCATGCCGCTTGTGCACATATTTTATAGCGAGGGCAGCCTCATATAGTTTAGCCCAAATTTCTGCACTGCTTTTGCCGTATGCATACTTCGAAAGAGTCTTCGTTGATGCCATTTCGCAAACAAAAAACAGTTTTATGTCGTCGCACGCGCCAAGGAGCCGAAGGATGTTTGGGTGCTGCAGGTTGTGCCATACGGCTACCTCATTCAAAAAGGCATCGCGAGTTTCGGAGGAATCACCGGGAATAAATTTGATCACTACTGAGGCGCCATCCCAAGTACCACGATGGATGTTAGAGGAACGACCTCTGGCGAATGGAACAGAATCGACCTCGACTTCACGACTAGATATAAACCATTTTGGATACGCTGGACGCATATTTCTAATGCCATTAAAGTTGTCTCGAGGCAATCGCAATACACGAGATTGAGGCAAAGACTTGACCAAATCAGACGTCTTCATTTGTGTTGCTGGATCGCGTAGCACTTGAATGATGACTTCTTCGTTCCGTCGTAAGTCCGCGAGAAATGAATGGTACAACATCTTATCACAGAATTGCGCCTTCCAGTCGTGTATAGAAGTATTTGATTCAAATCCGTACTGAAGTAGGAAGCGATCCAGTCGTCCATGGACATTGCGGCAACCTTCTAACACAGTGTTATACGACACGAGTCGAATGAAGCTGTCTCGACCGCCAAAAGCCACGAGAATAGATCGAAATTGACGGAGAATCTGATTGTACTCATGCATCGCCTTCGGCCGCGCAGCCTTGCCTTCCACGTGCAACTGCTTGATCGCACTGGCCAGTCGGGCATGAATCTGCTCGCAAATGGACTGGAATTCTCGCATACTCGAACATTGAAACCATACGACGTCTAAAGTGTCAGCTGCAGCTTGTCGCTTGTTTGCCGCTAAAGCGATTTCTTGAACATCTTGGCGCAAGGAAGCAAGATCTTGCTCAGTGATATTGCTATCGGCGACTTCATCGTTTTGTGCACACGAGCCATCAACGCACTCAGCTTGATCGTCCTTCACAATCGAATCACAATCTTCATTCTGGTTGGTAGCATTCTCAATCGCAACTGGTTGTTCAAGCTTCGGCACGTTAGCTTCTTTGTCTTCAGCCGCAGGCAATGCCAGCGCGTTCGGACATTCGTCCTCAGTCAGGTCCACTGCTTTCGCATTGATCGTGATGCTGCTGGCGTGTTCCAGGTCGCTGTCTCTGGCTGGTTCCTCCAGCCGCTGGTCCGCCATCTTGCGCAATGAGATCCGATGGTCTCCCCCCATCGCAGAGTGGATCTTTAGGCCCCCCTCCCACCAGTCCCTGCTGGATCCTGAGTTGAACCCACGCGAACAGTTCAGATGGATCCCTCGCTTTACTGACCACACAGCCGGCTACCGCCAGTGTCTGATGTGTCCGCGATTAGTGTGCATTACACAACTGCAAATCTACCTCGAATAGAGCGCCTCAATGACAGCAAAATATGCTGTCATTGAGACGCTCTGGCCTTTAGCTCACTCCATTCTGCGACGCAGTACTGGTGTGTCTGCACTAGAACATCTAGGATAGTTCTGAAGCATTCCGCAGCTATTACTTGCTGCATTCAGTGCTGCGATTCATACATTCGGCAGCACTTTACAAAATAACAACTGCTTGCACCAATTCCCGTTCCCAGCCACGAATCACGCGCGCTCTCGGACTCTCAATCGAATGCGTGCTAAAGTGGTTTCTGGTGTGATGGCAGTATCGCGCCTGGTAGTCTTTCTCACATCTGCGGCCACATTACGGAGCGATTCGGAAGTTGTCGACGTAAGACGTCACTGAAAGCACTCGTCGATAATGAAACTAATAGTCTGAATTTGGAGCATACAAACAGCGTGCTTCAGAAATGGTAAGTAGCTCCTTGAACTTGCAATGAAAGAGTGGCAATACTGATTGTCGGATGACAATCAGTATTGCCACTCTCATTCGAATGCTAGCAACATGCAAAAGAGCATTAAAGACATTGCTTTGCTGCATATTCGAGATTCGTGCTGCAGAAGCAGAATTATTTGTGAACTTTCCTTGTGGATTCACAAAACTCTTAAGTTGGACTTCTTGTTCCGCAATACGGGCAGAACTTGCTGCCCTTTCGGATTTCTTGACAGCAATCCATATTTCGGCATATCAAACTATCATCACTATTGCGGATTTTTTCTTCGTCGGCAAATTTCTGCAAGTTTTCAATAACTTCTGATAGAGGCATTCGTGCTGCAGGATCATTCGCGCACATTTTTGTGAGAAGAGCCCATGCTTCATCAGACAAGCCATCCGGGCGAAAGGGAAGACGGCCTGCTTTCACAGCATTCATGACCGCAATGTCAAGTAACCCTCCCCACGGAGTATTGTCTTTAAACGCCTCGATGATACACATCGTGAAAGAATATATATCGCTCACGTACGTTGGGTTCTCAACTTCTGCACCCAGAATCTCGGGCGCCAGCCACTGAATCGCTCCAGTCTGCTCCTGTTTGCTCATTTTTTTGAGTCACTGCGGATAAAGCTCAAACCGAAGTCAGCTAATCTCGCTGTCTTGTCATTGCCAACCAAAATATTGTTGCACTTTAAATCACCATGCACGATGCTCTTCTCATGAAGACAGGCTAGGCCCAGTGCTGCTTGATAGAATAGCTGCCAAATTGTTGTCTTCTCCGTGTCATGCTTGCAGAAATAATCGTCAAGATTGCCATACGTCACTGCGATTTCACACACAAAAAATGGCGGCTTGCTGGTATCACACGCACCAAAAAATCGAAGGACGTGAGGATGGTTCAGTTTGTGCCATACGTTGGCTTCTCTAACGAATGATTTCATCATTCGCTCGCTTGGTACATTATCTTCGAGCAAACGCTTGACAATCACTTGGACTCCAGCAAATGCTCCATAATGAATTGATCCAAAACCACCTTTTCGTAATGGCTTCGGTGAGACTTTCACTCGAGTCTCATCGATAAACCATAGAGGTCTCTGCACCGGCTCCTTTCTGTATGTACTTTGAGCTCCCACATTTTTTTCACCCAATGCTTCCAGATTGAGGTCCATCGAGGTCGAGCTGGGACCAGGAGACATGCTACTTCGAAATTGGCTTCCTGGCGAACTAGTACGTACGTCAGTTAGCCTGACAACAAGTTCTGCGGCTGTTGGACGTTGCGACGGATCCAAGCGAAGGCACTCCACCATCATCTCGGAAATCATAATTGGACAGTTTGCTGTGACCTTAGGGTTAAGATTCCCCGCAAGCACATGAGTTAACACTTCGAACGCTGACAACTGAGCTCCGATACTTGATTGGAAAGGTGTATTGCCCGTGTCCAACTCTGAGAGAAAAATTCCAAACGAGTAAATATCCGCTTGCTCCGTGTATCGAGCACCTTCAAGCACTTCGGGAGCCGTCCAATACGGTGTTCCAATGCCTGCTGTCATGGTCTCCTCTGCACGAAAACGGCTGACTCCGAAATCAATGAGTTTTGGTTGTAGCTGCTCCGTGAGTGCAATATTCTTGGCCTTGATATCGCGATGCATAAGAGCTGGTCGATGCACATGCAGATACAAGATTGCAGTCGCAACACCCAACGCGATTGGGTACTTGTCCGTATCCCACGTCAGAGTTTGATTGTTGTGCTCTAAGAACGTACGCAGATCACCCATCGCGAGATATTCCATCACCATGACCAAATCTTCCGGTGTGCTCCATGCCACACCAATCAGCCGGACGATGTTGGGGTGATCAAGAGACGACATGATTTTGATCTCGTCAATGAAACGTTGCACATCTTGCTGCTGGGAAGAGAGAAGTTTCTTGATGGCAACAGGATGCTGCTTGTTTTGATGAAAGCCGTGCCAGATCTCACCGAAGCCACCGTAGGAGAGAATTCGCGTAAATTGAAGTCGTTTTAGCGGTATTCGATTGCGTAAGAGGATGGGGTCGTCCACACCGTCAGTCGTGATCTCTTGGCGAAAGGAGTGGCTCTTCGAGTGTCGTCTGTCGGCCGAGTGCTTATTCCCCATGTCGCTCACACGTCCGACTGCCTGCTTCCTTCTTAAAAACGCTTTGATCTGATTGGTAAAATTGAATGCCTCTATTTTAGCCAATGCCTGTGTGCTAGACAAACTCACAGTGAGTCTACCTCGAATAGAGCGCGGTCCTCCTCTCCCCCTTCAAAGAGCCAAAGAGAAGAAGATGACAGCAGCAGCAGCAGCGGATCCCCACGTGGCCGAGAGCGACGGCCTGCGCAGGCGCCACGTGAATGCGGCCGCCTCCACTGACAGCGACGGCTCCTCGCCCAATCAGCAGCGGTCGCCCACTGCCAGCACAGCCAGTACGACCACAACGACGAGACGCTCGAAAGGATTCGTGGAGCTCTTGTTCTCGCCCTTGAGCTTCGTGTTGGGCGACGGAGAGCCTGAAGACCCGCAGGTGAGCTGCATGCTGCTCCTCTATGCTGCTGGCGTTGCTAATGACGCTTTGGTTGTCTGTGGGGATGGATTTAAAGGCGTCGGCAAGAGCATTTACGCATGGATTGCGACGACGATATGGCGAGAACTGCCCGCAGTTTGAGCACACATCGTTCCGCGATGCTGTGTCCACAGCGCGATCTGCCTCCAAGTTTCTGCTGGTGTTTCTGCACTCGAACATCCATGACGATGCCGACGCATTCTGCAGGTGATTGCTGCGTTAGAAGTCATTATGCTGAGCGCAAGAGACTGATGATACTGCTGTTGCAATTAGAGCGTCCATGTGCTCGGAGCAAATGAGCACGTACTTGAACAACAGTGACTGCATTGTTTCCTGGGCTGGCTGTGTGCAGCAGGCGGAAGGATTCGGCGTGAGCTTGTCGCTCGGATGCGCCACGTTCCCGTTCCTGGCGCTGCTCACGTGCGTCTCGCGTGGCGTCAATGTCGTAGAAAAGATCACAAGTATGGATTTCAGATACAGAAAGAGAGAGAGAGAGAGAGTGATTGAAGTGCAGTACTGACTGTGGATGTCTCTTATACAGCCAATCTGCCTGCGAATCAAATCATTCGGCTGCTGAATAATGCGGTGGACAAGAACAATCAGATTCTCGCAACCGCTCGCAATGTTCGACTACAGCGGTAACTATCTCTGAAGCTTCAGCGTACCCACTGATATGCTGATCTCATTGATTGATTGCAGAACGGAAGCACAATTGCTGCGTGAACAGCAAGATCGGGAATACGAAGAATCGCTTGAAGCTGATCGACAACGTGAGGAAGCTCTGCGATTGCAGGAGCAATTGGCTTTAGAAGCCCTGCAGCGTGAAGAGGAGGAGCGTCAACGTGGTCTGGAAGAGCAGGAACGTGCCGAACAGGCTCGCAAGGACGCGATCGAAGCCAAGCGGGTGTTACTTCTTGATGCACCGACATCACGCATTCCCCCCGTAGGCGCAACATACAAGACCGCGACGCTCAAGTTCCATCTGCACAACGGCACTCGCTTGGAGCACATTTTCTACGCACACGACACGCTTCAACGTGTACGTGATTTCATTGACGTGAAGTTCTTTGACCGGGAGATCGCGATCACGAATTATGAGCTGGCGACCAACTTTCCCAAGAAAGTCTATGGCGCAGACATGGTGGACGTGACTCTGCAGGAGGCAGGGCTTGCGCCTCAGTCGCTCGTGTTCGTCCAGGATCTGGACTCATAGTCTTTCGGTTGGAGCGTCTTCCTATTGGGTTGAAAGCGCCTGAACGCGTCAGTCTAATGCGTTGAAGTGAGCGATGATCCACCGAGCCTCATTCTCTGTGACAGACAAGCGTGGTTACGAAGCAAGAGCGATCACCACCGCATCTAGCTAGCTCAGAGTCTATACATGTTGAATTTTTACAGTAGTTTAAACAAAATGGCGCCGTCCTTGTGGTTGTTTGCTTGCATTTCCATTATCTGCTGGAAGCGGAAGCGATTCTCTAGTACTTCAAGGCGCGACGTTTGCCCGAGGCTGCTCGGAACATGCGGTCGTAGAGCGCAGCGGCGTGTTCGTGCTGCACCTTCGAGACGTCTGTGATGAGCACGCGCTCCACGTTCGCGACGTTCTCAGCCCATCGCAAGTAGTCGAAGATGTTCTGTGCAGCTTCATGGACGTCTCCAGATACTGAGAGGTCGTGGTAGGCCTTGACCTGGTTTTCCAGCTTCTTGAGTCGGCCGTGGAAGTCAATGAGCACCCACTTGCTGGAGTCTTCTGTCGCAAGGTCGAAGCTCTCGGGCGCGTCTTCCTGGAACAGATACGTATCCACATCAGGCGCGTAGTGCGTGAGCAGCTGGCCAGGCGCCTGCTGTGCCTCCTTCGTGTTGTCCTTGGCTTCCTTCTGGATCGTCACGATCTCGTAAGCGCCACCAATGCGCTCTTCGTTCTGCTTGAGCACATGCGCCAGCGCCTGTTCCGAGATGCCTCCGCGACGGAAGATGATGAGCTTGCGCTCCTCTGGCACGATCTTCACGACCGTGGACTCGATGCCGACCTGGCAGGTGGCCTCGTTGCTGTCGTCGATGATGCCGAGGTTAGCGCAGCTGCCGAGATCGTTCATGACATGCTGCGCGCTGGTCGGAGACACGTGGCCGAAGCGGTTGGCGCTGGGCGCGGCCACAGGCACATCGGCAGCCTTGAGCAGCGCCTGTGCAATCGGGTGCGCGGGGCATCGCAGACCCACAAAGCCCGTGTTGGCCGACAGCGTCAATGGCAGCGCGTCAATGGCCTTGGAGATCAGCGTCAAAGGGCCAGGCCAAAAGGCTTCGCCCAGGCATTCGAAGACCAGTCGGCCGTTGGGTGTGAGCTCCACGAGCTGCACGGCCTCCTTGATGGTGGGCACGTGCACGATGAGCGGGTCTGTGAGTGGCCGGCCCTTGGCTTCAAAGATCGAGAGCACGGCTTCTGGGTTGAGCGCATTGGCGCCGAGGCCGTAGACTGTCTCGGTCGGGAACGCGATCAGCTTGCCGGCGCGCAGCTGCTCGCCTGCGAAGGCGTAGCCCTGCGCATCGGGTTGGACGAACGTGGCCATGGCTGCTCTGTGGACGATGCACCGGTGGAGCGGCAGCGCGAGGCAGCGGAGCAGCAGCGTCGTTGTCCTACCGGCGGAGCGTCGGATGGCTCTATGCCACTCGCTTTTTCCCAAGAGCTTCTCGTGCCACGGAGCCAATCAGATGATACCTCTGGGCTCAGACTCAGATGAAGATGAATGATGGTGCCATCAGAAGTGAACTAAAGTCACTAAAGTCAGTGGAGGGACTCAAAGTGCCATCTAGCAAGTCATCATCGAGACTTTGGCCCGGAATCTGGACCCAGATGGAGCCTGCTGGATAGGCGAATGGAGCTTAACGTGCTGGAAGTCCACGTGTTGAATCACAGTATCGATGATAGGCTTTCTCCTAGTAACTCCCAGGTAAACCAAATCACCTCCCACTGGTTGAAAAAGGGAGAAGCGCAATTCCTTGTTTTGGACAATCCCGAGGCAAGGGTGGTACTTCCACGAGATGTGCTGGAAGGGAAAAAAATCAGTCTTCCGTTGAGCTCACTCTGGTCTTTCCTCAGGCCATGGCAGAAGCCCAAGGTTATGAAGACGGACTCGCCGGTCTCGAGGGGGCGACGGAGAGCCTCAACACATGGCCACTTCACGCGTATTGCAACGGTGTCACGGTACTCAATGGCACCGATGAATGTTACGGCAGCATTGCCTGCTACTTCCCAGACGAGAACGAAATCGTCACAAGGCGGGTGAGCAGAGAAGATGGCAACGTGCGACTGACATGCAATCGAGTTGATTATCTTGCAGCATTACAAGCAATCAAATTCGCGAACAAAGTCGACCCGGAGAAGAAACGAAAGCTTTGCATCTTTACCGGCAATATGACCCTCGTTGACAGCATGGATAAATGGGTTACAAAGTGGGAAGAACAAGGCTGGAGAAAGCGTAACAACAAGCCCGTGGAAAACCAGGATATTTTGAAGGCAATACTGCAGCAAGGCGCGGATCGCGTGATTAAATGGGCCCATGCTGCCAAGAATGACGTAGGATTGATCGAAGCAAAGAAGGCTGCGCGCCATCTGATCTCTTTGCAAGACGACGAAGACAACGATATCAATAGCAGTGAGCAAGAACTTGGCTTCATTTTTAACCAAGTGTTTAACTCAGCAAAGAACGATGAAGACAAGGATGCCGATATTATTGAGCAAGATCTTGGTTTATTGCACAACGAAGGATTGATCGTAGCAACGAAGGCTCCGAGCCAGCCAACCACTTTGCAAGACGATGAAGACAACGATGCCGATAGAGATTTTGAATTTTTGCTTATCGACGTAAAAGAAACTGCTTTGGTTGCCACGACTCTTGAGCCCGCATCTCAAGCTTGTGAACGCGATTCCCCTGAAGGTGACTTCGATCACATTGAAAGTATGGCCACTGATTTATGCATGTATTCGCAATGGTTCATTCCACGAGGTGAAATTGAGTTCGATTCTACTCCATTGGTCACAGGTCGTTACACGAGCATACACCACGGTACGTGGAGAGGTGCTTCTGTGGTAATCAAAACTCTCCAGGTTAATGAACCCAAGATTCGTCGCTCATTTTTGGACATAGTTAAGATTTGGCACAAGCTGCAGCACCCGCACATTGCCCAGTTTCTAGGTGCATGCGATGACAACAAACCATTCGTTGTATGTGAAGACGCATCAAATGGATCTCTTTCAGAATATTTGACCCTCAAGAAAAATCGAGCCCATAAATGGACAAGACTGTATGAGGCAGCGTTAGCATTGGAATATCTTCACAATAAGCACAACTTAGTCCATGGCGATTTAACGTGCGGCAATATCCTGGTGGGGAAAGATAAAACGACAAAGCTAGCAGGTTTTGGCTCAAGTTTTGCGTTCGTTGCCACAGAATGGAATGGCAAGGTTGACATTGGTGTTGACACAATTCGTTGGAAAGCTCCAGAATTATTGCAAAACATCAGTTGTGGATTGTTTGCGTCAGATGTGTACTCTCTCGGCATGTGTATTATTGAAGCTGTCACTGGTCGACAGCCGTGGGAGAATATGGGCAATGCTGCAGTGAAGGAGCAAGTTTTGAAGAAGAATCTCCCGAATCGTCCAGATGATCTGTCAAACGAGCAATGGACTCTCGTGAAACAAATGTGCTCATGGATGCCATCAATTCGTCCAGATATCGTCACAGTTGTGTCCAGATTGAAGGCATTTGCCGACGAAGAATTGAAAGCCAAAATGCTACAAAAACAAAACGTGATGACTCAGAAAGTGGCATCTAGGCGTCGACAATCAGAGAGACCTGTGTGGTTCGTTGACGAGACACAAGTGGAAATCACTTCGAAACCGTTTAATAATGGAAGTTTCGGGTCAATTCATCGTGGCAAGTACGCAGGGGCTGAAGTTGTTGTCAAGCGTCTGGTTCAAGGAAATATACCCAGCGAAAGGGAAATGCTATCTTTCATAAATGAAGCGGAGGTGTGGCACCAACTAAATCATCCCCACATCATTCGTTTGTACGGAGCATGCGATATTAGCGACCCAGCATTCTTTGTGTGCGAGAGTGCTATCACGCATGGTAATCTTGAAGATTATTTGTTTGTCCATGACAAAGAGAAGAAAACTATTTGGCGGTTATTCCATCAAGCGGCACTGGGTCTCCTTTATCTGCATCAGCAGGGAATTGTGCACGGTAATTTAAAATGCAACAATATTCTGGTGGGTGATGACTACATAGCGAAATTGTCAGATTTTGGGCTGAGTTTTATTCGTATCGAATCCAAGAAAATGAGCAAGCAAGGAGCAATCGCGTGGATGGCACCCGAATGTTTGAGTGGTGCAGTTGAGAACCCGACGTATGCTAGTGACGTTTATTCGCTTGCGATGTGCATAATCGAGGCATTTAAAGAGCAACATCCATGGGGAACTATGCTTGACGTAGCAATCACGAGACGCGTAAAAGAAGGTTACTTGCCTGCTCGTCCTAAAAATATTTCGGATCAAGCTTGGGAACTCGTCATAAAAATGTGTACGAATGATCCAGTGAAACGAATTTCACTAACAGAAGTCATCGAACAACTGCGTGTTATCGCAGACGTAGAACAAGATGCAGAAATCGATGTTCATGAAATGACCGAGTCCTTTAGATCTTTAAGTGATATTGGGGACTCAGTATCGTCTTCAGAAGATAAGAGAGATGATTCAAGTGGGTGCATTATATGTGGATCGCCAGTTCTTCCGGGTAAACAATATTGTGCATCTTGTATCAACGTATTCAGGCATAGTATGCCGTCGGAAATGTTGCCAATCTGGTTCATTCCGCGCCACAGAGTTATGTTTGACCGTGCTAAGAAAGTTACTGAGAGACAATCCAGAACCAAAGTTTTTGTCGGGACATTGGAGCAAGATTCAAGTATCAACGTGTGGTGTATTTCTCCCAAGAAAATGTATGAACGAAAAATTCTGATAAATCAGATTGATTTATGGTTTATGTTGAATCATCCGCATGTCTTACGACTCTTCGGCGCGTGGCATATCGAATTGCCTATGTTGTGCGTTTGTGAACATGCAGCATATGAAAACATGTCACATTTTCTGTCAAAGGGTCAAAACCATGAATTGCTATGGATGGTTTTGTACGAAACTGCACTTGGTTTGCAGTATCTACATTCACAACGTATTGTACATGGTGACATAAGATGCGATAACATTGTAGTTGGTGTCGACGGTAAAACAAAATTGTGCAATTTTGGGTTCACGTACAGACGGCGAGGAGCTAGTGTACACAATGCGAATGCTCCTAAACGAGAAATTCGCTGGATGGCCCCCGAGCGTATCAATGGAGACGATATGTTTGAGCCATTATTTGAGTCAGACATTTACGAATTTGGATGATGATTATCGAAGCCGTCACTGGAAAGAACGCGTGGGGTTTACAAGAAGATGACGTTATTATTGAATCTGTTTTGGAGACGTCTCAATCGTTTGATTGGCCAATTGATACGGATAAAGATAGATATGTCTGGAAGCTTGTGAAAGAAATGTGCGAGTTTGACTTTAGAAAACGACCAACGATCACAGCTGTTGTGACTACGCTCAATGCGTTGGCGTTTCCTCAACATAAGTGTGCCATAAATACGGGCACCTCCTTGTTTGATGCTTTTGGCTTGCTAACTTATCCGAGTCACTCTCAACTAACACAAGATATTCATGAAGAAATCATGATACCAAGTGAACAGGCGCGGAATATCTGCTCAGAAATGAATGAGATTTGGCCAATTTGCGAAAACATTATCTCACGTTCGGACAACATAAAAGAGAAGTTGGAAACCATGGAAGAATTGAACATCGAACATTTGGTAACAAGCCATTCTTTGATCGCGAAAAATATTGAAACATTAATCATCAAGTTTGAACGAGTGCGGTTGGTTACACGTATTTTATGTGGTCCAAGCATGGCTGAAACCTGCCGACGATTTCATTCCCAGCTTGACCAGCTACTGTACCTGTGTGATCTTGAGGTTGATCAATGGGAAATTCAATGGACAAAAGACAACCGACTTCGACAGGAAGTCACGGAAACTATAATCAAACACCAGCCAAAGTTTCTAGAGGTTGAACTACAAGACACAGAAACTCAAAACGAGGTTCTCGCACTACTTTTTGATCAATCAGTTTCCATTATGGCCAAATACAACGATCTTGAGCAACATATGATCAAGGATGCGTTAAAGTACGTGAAAAAGCATGCGATTTTTCAAACAATAACTATTCCAACACAATTTGTATCACCGCATGAAATCAATTTTACATCTTGTGGATCCCTTGGCAACGGAAGCTTTGGATCGGTTTATAGTGGTTGGTGGAATGGTGCACACGTGGCAATTAAGACTCCTCACTATGAAGGCATGCATAGCCAACATATATTTTTGGGGGAAACTAAGATTTGGTCTGTTTTGAACCATCCGCATGTCGTAAAGTTGCATGGTGCCTGCCATGTGGGCAACGCGTTTTTCGTGTGTGAGCATGCTTCAAATGGTAACCTCATCGACTATGCATCTGCAGCAAAAAGTAGTGTTGACGTTTGGAAAAGACTTCACGAAGCTGCTATCGGACTTCAATATGTTCAGTCGATGAACGTTGTTCACCATGATATCAAAGGCAATAACATTCTCGTCGGTGATGATGGAAAGTCGAGAATTGCTGACTTTGGTCTCAGCTTCATCATATGTACTCGAGATAAGTCTCCTGGAAATACTCTTGGTGATAATGAATCTATTGGTACGACAAATGATATCGGAGCGTTAAGATGGAAGGCCCCAGAAATTTTGAGCGGGGAGTCCAATGGATCATTTGCCTCCGATATTTACTCGTTTGGAATGTGTGTGCTGGAAGTTGTGAGCGGAAATGTCCCGTGGGGCGCAGTTCCAGATATAACAGTAAAATACAAGGTGCTAAAACATCAAGCGCTACCACGTCAGCCACCCAAAATGAGGAAGTCTCAGTGGAATTTGATCACACGAATGTGTCAGTGGGAGCCCGGAAAAAGGCTCAGCATTTGTGAAGTCGTGAGAGAATTAAATGATATAGTTGGCGAAGAGGAAAAGCTGGCGTGGGAAGAGGAAAAGAAAAAGAAAAAGAACGAGTCCAAGGTGTCCATGCAAATGGAAGATGAAGAAACGAAAAGCAGTGGATAAAGTAGGGTAGCCGGGAAATTTTGTAATCGAGACAAATACTGTACATAAGCTTACTATCGAATTCTCTATCCCCTGACACAAAATAATGAATCTAGCTCCGTCAAACCTCTGGTTTCAATAGTTTTTGCCATCGAACTGTTGCAAAGACCTCAAACTTTGTGATGATATCGATTATCTTCAAGTTCACCGACAAGAGTGTTCTAAGGCTGGGTCACTATAGTCAGTGGCGGTCCAGAACCTTCTTGATGTACGGAGAAACGGTCGGCTTGAAAAACGTCCTTTGTATTTTGGTATTTGAAGACCGTGTCGATATGAACTCAGTGGACGAAAGGGTATGGATCGCGCTGCGTTCCAGAGTCCCTAAGCTGGCAGAATAGAACTCGTGCTACAAGCCGCGATTTTGAACGCTGGTACAGCCGATAACCAAACTCCTCTGCTGTTCGTGGTTGAAAAAGTGAACATTGTGGGCTTCGTGCTTGATCATGGCCCTGCGATTGACGCATCAACAACGCAGAGGAGTGGAAATAATTTTTTGATGGTCGCTGTTCATGCGAGATATACTGAGATTGCAAGTATTTTGGCTGGGTGTGATGCTTTGGAGAATGGAAGAACGATGAACGAGACGACGGTGCTGATGTATGCGTGGTCACAAAGCGATCGTAAAGGTTCCTATCGACAAAAAGACAGTTCTACACGCAAAGACGGGTAGCGGACAAAACGCTAATATATTTGCTCAGACAACAAGAATGCCTTTTTCTGAAGTCTGCTGAAGGAATATTCACGCGAGGGATGGAAAACAATGGAGCCAAGTCTAATGATATCGAATGCGAGCCAGACGACGATACCAATATCACTGATCTCATTAAGCAAGGCCTTAGCCCCCTTGCTGCTAGGATTTGAGCAGATCGAAGTGAAAGTTGAACAACAAGCCACCAGTAATATGTTGGAGCGCGTACAAGTTTTGTGCTTCGATATATATGCAAGCGTTTCGGCCCACTTGTGTACGCGTGCGTAAGTGACAGGCCAACCTGAACCAGCACCTTTACTCAATTGATGATGATTCGAACAAATCACTGGTGCACGATTACAACCAGATTCTTAGTGGGCTTGACGCATTTCTCGTGGCTTTTAGTGGGCTTGACGCGTTCGCTCGCCTTTTACCATGTAATGCTGAGTTGGATGCTTGCCAAAAAATACATCGACATATAGATGGCTATCTACTTCTGGCTGGCTTTCAAGCGGATTCACGGGTTCATGACTGCAATATTTTTATAGATGATGAGCTGCATCCAGGATGTACATTCACATGATGATATCAAATTCAATTCTTCTGTACGTACCAGTCCTGGCTCCTTGCGTATGGGATAGTTCTCAGTTCCGATCAAAATCTTTGCAGTCTTGCCACCTGAGGCTCGACGTGATGAGTTCGCTATGCCCTGGTGGATCCCCACTATGTGTCGGTGGCGTTGAAGGCATTTACTGCGTTTACGGTCAGGCCTGCGCAGGAGACATTTGAGTTCAGAGCCTAAGTGTGGTCAAGTCAGCACCGAAGTGTACGCCAATACTTTCGATTGATTGGGACCACAAGCACCACAAGGCAGTCGAGACCAAGGAACAGGTCCCGGTGGATCGTCTATGAGCGTTGAGCGTGTCAAAGGTATCTACTGTGGTATATGGCCAAGCGTGCGCCGGCGATAACTTTGGCTCCTGCTCAGGACCAAACGATGGACTGGAATTCGGTGCCAACTGTGGCGAAGTCATCACTGGCGTTTTAGATTTCAAGCCGATCTAGGAACATCCAGCCAACCAGCAGAAGTCTCTCTCTCTCTCTCTCTCTCTGTTTTACTCCGTAGGATTCACAGCATTCGCCCTCTAATCTTGCAGAATCCAGTACATTTTTGCATGTTTCTAACAAACTGAATCCTCTTGTTGATTTCACTGGGTGTTGAATGCTCATGCTTGTCATTTCGCATATCTTATATCAGTACCCTTAAGTTATTTTTAGAGCAGCCATGTCAGTACACGTACTGAAATAGATTATCAGCTTGGAACTGTTGCTGATCAAGTTCCCACCAATCAGAGTGTAGCATTTGTGGAAAATGCGCTTTGAGGGTGGAAAATGCCAACGACGTTTCGAGAGTTCAGGCAAAGCGCGACCAGCTACGCATTCAACAATCTACCAACCGCCGCACACAAAGAAACGAAAGCATGGCTGCCTGCATCTCCAGCGCTCTGATCTGCGCCGCCAAGATGATCGGGGCTTCCCGCAAGAGCATCCGCCACAGCGCCAACGAGAGCGCGGTGATGACCATGGACCGAGTGCCAGCGCTTGGCTTCGTGTCTCCCAAGCTGATCCAGGCCGCGCTTGCTGAATGGCAATGCCCCACTGCGCATCTAATCACCAGCAAGAGCTTGAAGAGTCTCGAGCGTGAAGACGAAGACGACTGCGCGTCCTGCACGACGGACGAGACCGATATGCTCAGCGAATCTGAGAGCAAATTTGACCACAGCGACAGCGAAGAAGACGACTCCGAGAGCGAATGCGAAGAATCTCCAGCCTACGCACAGTCCTGCGGCTCAGAGCGGTGCGCCTGGCGTGTGCACCAAGTGCTGCGCGACGCCTCAAGCCACGCGCGCATCACGCTTTACCTGGATGACTACATCTGCAGCTGCGGCAACTGCCCGCAGTACCAGGCCATCGCACGCGACGTCGAGCGATTCGCGTCCTCCAAATCTCTAGAGACGCAGACTAGCATCGCGCGAATGCTGCAGGCCTACTCTACGTACAACGAAGTGGTCGGCTACCAGCGCAAGATGATCGCGATCGCAGAGGAATGCCTCTACGTCTGGTACGGCAACGACCAGCAGGCGTTCAAGTCCTTCGTGAAGCTCTTCGAAGAGATCCCGGAGCTGAGCCAAGATGAAGATATGTAAACCAGCCCACTCAGTGCACCCACACCCCAGTTTCAAAGCCCAATCCAGTCAGTCTCAACTACCAGCTTCCCTCATCACGGAAGTTGGAGCTGTTGTCTGAAGCATTCGCTTGCTTCGTGAGCTACTTGCGGCTTTTCATTGTGCTTCGCTTCACGTGTGTCGCCCTCATTACGGCTTCATACTGATAGCTCGCATTGGAATCCGTGAGAAGGCTTTCGGACTAGAGTCTGCTGATGGCGACTTCGATACACAAGACGGCGCTTCCCTCATTACGGAGGCGCTCTTGCTGCGTTCGACTTGCCGATCTACTGCCTCGTGGACGGAGAGCTCAGCTGTGTGTTCGCAGCAGTCGTGGCCAGTGTGTACCGCCCTCATTACGGCGCGATAACTGGCTGCGGCTGCACGTGAACATGCGATGAGCACTTCTCTCCATGTCGCAGAGGATCCGCAATCAGCGCTTTGTATCAGACTGGGAATCCAAAGAAACTGCGCACGGCCACAGTGGCACTGGGGCTTCGGAGCTCCGTCATCCAACAAACAACCATATATTTATATTGAGAGTCTTCTCATGTCCACTCAACAGAAACTAAATTATAATGCAGTCCCCTCCCCATCCTCCTCGTGTTCTGTCTGCTCTGGCGTCCGACTTTGGGTCCGACGAGGTCCCTGCAAATATTAGATCCGCAATGCAATTTGCTGGCCTAATAAAGGGCATCCTTTGCGTTGATCCGAGGCCACTTCACTTCAAAGAAGCCCGACAATGATGCGGATATAGCAATAGCAACAGCAATTGCTATGCGATCAAAACCGGGGCTGTACTTTTCATTCGACCGACTTCAAGTTTATCAAACCTGATATGCTTTCAAACTTAATAAAGTATCCTTTTCTTTTGTACATCACTCAATACCTTTCCTCGTGAATATAATTTGAACATCAGCGATACACTAGGGTTGACTATAGACGGACGGTGTTTGGTGTCGTCTCGCAAACCTAATGTTTGCGCACGAAAGAAATTTGAATCAAGGATCACCAGCGATGGCCACGGAAGCCCTGACCGGATCCGCTGGAAGGATCTGCTGCCAGTTGTGCTCACGCGTCCTACCGCCTCTTGCTCCCACCAACAGCTTCATCATCTCCAGCTAAGGATGCTGGCGCTGCTGCCAGGCGAGAGACTGGTGGAGCGCTGCGAGGGCGTGAAGCATCTGCTGGTGTCCGACGGCAGCGTGCACGGTGCGCTCTTCTTCACCAGCTTCCGCGTCGCATTTGTTCCGGCGGATCCGACTGTGGCGCTGACTCATCCGTTCCACGCGTTTCAAGTGCCTCTTCTTACAATTGTCAAGGCCGAACGACGCGCTCGCTATGTGCTGGCCATCATTGGCAAGGACGTGCGCACAAACCGTTTGGATATGCGCGAAGCCGACTGGTTTCGAGGCCGCAACCAAGACTACAAGCAGCTCAAGCACGCGTGGGATGACTTGCTGAAGATGCTGACCCCACCAGAGCATCTGGGCTTGTGCTTTGCCTTCGACTACAACACTGCTCTCCACGCAATGGGCAAGCTGCAGCATCAGAGACGCAAAGTCGACAGCTCGATCATGGAGTTGTTCACGGACGGATGGCGCTGCTACTCGCCAGAGCGAGAGTACATTCGGCTGGGATTGCTGTCGTGTGATCCAGGCAACAAGGAGTTTGTCCACGAGTTCCGACTGCTCAAGAACAAGAAATACCAGCTCTGTACCACGTACCCGATGCACGTGATCGTGCCGATTGGCGTGACTTATGAGCAGCTGCAAGACGTGGCTCACGTGCGGAAGCTAAATCGCCTGCCGGTTGCGGTGTGGCGCCATCCCGTGCACAAAAGCGTTCTTGTTCGCGCCAGCGCGCCAAAATACCGGATCTGGCGACGACGAAGCAAGGCAGATGAGAAACTGCTGAGTCTCTATCGAGATAGTGCAAACGGCGGCGTAGACAGATCCAGTCAAGCTCCACCACCGCTGCATATCATCGACACACGCGCGTCATCCGGATCTCATCGTAATCTGCTAAGTGGCGAAAGTAGGTTACCTGCTTCATCTGTCTGCTGCCACTAAACTCATGTATAATGTTTGCACTTGTTGGACTCAGGTTTTGAAAAGGCTCAGCGATACGACAATGCAGTTATTGAGTTTCTTGGTCTGGCGAGCATCCGAAAGGTGCGCGACTCGTTCGATGCCTTAAAAGGTGAGTGAATTTTGCTCCATCCACTACATATTATATAATTAGAAATGGGAAATTGACTTTGGATTTCTATAGTGCTAGTCAGCAATGTGAAAGATGGAGATCGGAAATATCACTATCGACTGGACAGTAAGCAACAATTCATTGCAGAATCTGTGAATTACTTGCCTCTCATGTTTGAATCGTGATTTTGGTTGTAGACACACGATGGCTCGATTATATTATGCAGGTGCTCTCGGGTGCAAGTCGTGTGGCCCAGATTTTGAATGGCACAGGTGCCTCCGTCGTTGTTCATGGCGCGAATGGATGGGATTGCACGCCGCAACTTTGTTCGCTTGCGCAGTTGATTTTGGATCCGTACTACCGCACGATTCGAGGGTTTGCCGTTCTGGTGGAGAAAGAATGGTGCTCGTTTAGCCACAAATTCGAAGAACGACTTGGATTTGGAAACAATTTAAAAGAGAGACCCAGCGAACGATGTCCGATCATGCTTCAATTCGTGGACTGCGTGTGGCAAATGACGAATCAGTTCCCAACAAGCTTCGAGTTCAATGAGGCATTCCTGTTTCATGTTCACGATGCGTTGATATCGGGACTCTATGGAACCTTTCTGTACGACTCAGAAAGAAAGCGCGTCCAAGAACGACTGGCTGATCGTACGCAATCGGCCTGGACTCGAGCTCTCGAAGATCCTACGCCATTTGTAAACACTTTTTATCGTCGTACGACTCAAGCGCTGTTTCCTCACGTGAATTTGAAACGCATTGTTCTCTGGGATGCGATGTACTACCGATGGGACCCAGACAGCCACCCGAATCAAATCGATGATGAAGACGACTCAACTGCATCGTCTGTGGAGTATGACGCACCGTCAGCCTCTATCATTGTGCCAAGGTCTCTGGTTGTACCAGCAAATGAAAGCGTCGATGTGAAGTGGAAAAGCAACCTACTGTTGCTAGAAGATGTGAAAACCCAAGTAGCGATGCAAAATGCTGTCATGGCCGACTCGGAATCAATCAAGATGCACCTTTTCAAGAACCATATGGAGCCAGAGTCTAATCGACCAGCTTTACAACGAATTGAATCCTGCAACACCCAAGAAATTGCTCAACGAACGCTACAAATGGCGGTTGAAGAAGGAATCACGGCGTTCACGGACTGGATTTTGAGTCTGGGTATTGAGCCCGGCCAACTATTTTCGTATGCTCCAATCTTAGCTGCTGGATTGCAATTAATAAAACAAGGCGGAGAGCATGGAAGAAAGATCTGGTATCACACTGAAGTGCTGACGAAAGATTTGCGAGATTTGTTGCTTTACGCAAACGCTCAATTGGATTCGACACACCGCAAATCAAGCACTTTCGTCATCACGTTGGAAACACCAACGCCATATCGCCTTGAGTGTTTAGAAACAACTCTCGAAGGACCGACCGCGAAGACGCCGCGCGGAATTGCGAACCCTAGTTTTACCGATCTCATGGCACAACACTGGTCTGTTGTTGTCCACGAATCCGGCCGAATTTCGCTGCTCAACTGCAGTCCCGGGTGTCAAGATTTGGCGTTTGATGCTCCATTTGAAGATCGCTCCCGAGAGAGAACGCCTTTACTCCTGAGCTCTGATATGATTCGAGGTGTGAACCAACTGGAATGGGAACTTTATTCTGATAACAACCGGTCAGCGAGCAACACCAAGTTCGTGCTCAAGGCTGTGATAGCAGCCACAAATCCCAATCACGAGCCTGAAGATGCGGGTTATCTTTGTCTTGCTCGAGGTAACGGCCGGGCTCAATCAGTGACGCTTCTGCAAATGAAAACGAAAAGCCTTCGCGATTTGTCTGACGCTGTCTTGTGCTCGATTCGATTGGCTTCGGACCGCAAAACGGGTATGGAAGTGGAGATGAACACTCGTACGCCCCTGAAATATCGACCCGATTGGTATATTCCCGAGGGAGAAGTTGAGATTTGCGCTAAACCATTCAGTCAAGGCTCTTTTGGAACAGCGCATCGTGGATACTGGGGCTTTGGCACTCCAGTTGTTATCAAACGGCTGATTGTGGGCAACAAAGCCAGCAAACGAGCGCTGCACTCATTCATGCGTGAAGTCAAGATATGGCACAAGCTGAACCATCCGCACGTGGTCAAGCTCTTTGGTGCCTGTCACGACAGCATGCCTCCTTTCTTTGTGTGCGAGGACGCTGAACTGGGCAACCTAGACGACTATCTGTATTCCCACGACAAAGCCAGAACAATGATGTGGCGGCTGCTGTACCAGGCCTCGCTTGGACTCGCGTATCTCCATCACAAGAAGATTGTTCACGGAGATTTAAAATGCAACAACATTCTCATTGGAGCCGACAAGAAGGCGCGCCTGGGGGATTTCGGCCTCAGCTTCATCCGCAGCGAGTCCAAGACCATGAGCAAGCACGACCAGAGCGGAGCGATCCAGTGGGTTGCACCAGAGTGCTTGACTGGTGAGGTTGAGAACCCGCTGTTTGCCAGCGATGTGTACTCTCTTGGTATGTGCATTATTGAAGCTTTCACTGGCCAATGTCCCTGGGGCAATCGCATCGACCACGCAGTGATGTGGCTTGTGGCTAGAGGTAGACTTCCGCCATTTCCAGAGAATATGAGCGACGAGGGATGGGAACTCGTCAAGCAAATGTGCTCGAAGGACCACACCCAGCGGCTCTCAGTGGCTGAAGTTGTCAAGAGGCTGCAAGAGCTCGCTGAGAAGGAGGAAGAGGATGAAGAAAGCGCCGAGGCGAAGCAGATCCGATACTGTCGGAAATGCTTTGCACGGAGCTCAAGCGAGCATCGATTCTGTGGGAACTGCGCAAGTGAATTGGACTCGGAGTCTCCCATCCCATAGTGCATTTGTATGTATCCGAATGTAGCATAAATACCTTTCATAAATAGTAGCCACAAATAATCATTATATTTTCGAAACGCTTTGCTGCGTTCGCGCTCACACAAAATGTCATTTTGGGCGATTATTATCAGGCTATGAGGTTCAGTATCTACGCTTTAGAAAAACCTCAATTCAAAGGCGGGGTAGGGGAGATGATAAAAATCGGCTTGGAGAGTGGTTTTAACCAAAATGTACGTGAAGCCCTAAAACAGGTAAAAATATTAAACTTTTAGGATTAATTATTAATAGGGGAAATAAAAAAAATGCCCCTATTTTAGCCGTAAATAAAAATTCTGCCCCTTTTGTAATATTTCTATGTAAATTACAGAGAGGGGTCGTAAGTTACGAGAAATGGGAAAGTTATACGCCTGGGAATGTTCTCG
>JAADXR010000094.1:0-78398 GCA_023337935.1 Elongisporangium anandrum | reverse complement strand
GGTGCTGGTGGTTTTCCTGACGATCACCAAGAAAGACAAGCTTGAAGTTGAGGTCGCCGAGGTTGTTCAGACAGACATTGAGAAGGGCGACGAAGCTTACAGCTCGTCAGTGCGCTCCTCTGAGAATAACTGGGCCCGACTAGAGAACCCTGTTCAAGTGCGCTCCGATGAATAGCCCATGCTGGACACAAGCGAGACTGCAAGCATTCCTTCGTGGATGGGCTAAGTACTTGTAATCCATCAGGTGATCTGCGATATGATTGGTCAAAACTTGGAACTTGCTGGTGTTGCATGATGTTGTCGCTGGTATGCATGACGGTCGGAGATGGAAGCGTCTTCGTTGTGGACATTGCAGAGCACAAGAGAGTGAGAAATGAACATGACCATGAGACTGTACTCACCGAAGAGCAACAACGAGAACAATTCCGTGCGTACGTGGAACGAAACATTGGTGCTGTGCTTGAGGAGAGAAAGCTTTGCGTTGTTGGCGTGGAAAAGGACCAAGGCATCCTCACCGTTCGAGTCCCTGGCCACGACATTGAGCTCTCTGGGCGCACAGATCTTCTCATTCTGAGCAATCTCGTCAAGGACTGTCCGCCCGATGTGCAGTTCTTGCCTGGAATGAAGATGCTGATCGAAGTAAAGAGAAATGTGGAAGGAGGCGCCGTCTTCCAGGCTCTGTCGGAGCTGATCGCTTTGAATCTTCTCGTCAAAGACCCAGTGATGGCACTGCTGACTGACCTGAACGGCAACTGGCAGTTCTTCTGGGTCTCGGAGATGAGCGACACTCACGCCAACATCCACAAAGCGATGATCAAGACACCGGGAGAAGCTGTTCGGGTGATCAGGACCGTCCTGGCGCAGTCTTCACGTGATGACATCAAACTTTCGTGCTTCGAAGAACCCGTGAAGCGACGCAAACTGAGCTAAATGCTGCCGTCTATCAGCGAAGGCGGTGAAGGTGGCGGCATACGTGCGGCCATCGAACGATACTATGATATCGCAAGCATGTTGGGTACCGACATTGACATGGCGCGTGCTGTGGCCGACCAAGTCGCTCGAACTATTCCCACCTTCACTACGTCCGATTACTAGTATTTCAGAGCCAAATCAAAACGGGTTCCCGAGAACGAATCATGCGCTGATGGGGATTAGAGCGTCGATTGGAGCGCAGATTCCACTTCAAGTTCAAGTTCGGCTTCAGGATCCAACTCGCTGGATCGGTACGTCTTCCTGAAGATGCCTGGTCTTGCCAAACAACCCATCACCATCTTCAGGTAATCAACCCAGCATGGCCGCCGCCCCCAAGAAGCCCACGAAGAAGGAGCTGCGCATTCTGGAGCGCCAGAAGGCCGCCGTAAGAGACAACTCCATCACTCTCTGTATATACGTGGCCTCTCACTTGGTGTGCGTCTAGAGACCTGCCGCTATGGCCGCCCTCACGCTGACTGATACGTATGGCGAGCTGCCACTGATCCAGTCACAGAGCAAGAGCGGTCGTACGTACACGGCGTTGGCCGCCATCAGGCCAGAGCTGCAAGGTGAGACGATCTGGGTGCGCGGCAGCCTACAGAGCGTGTGCGCCAGGGCCAGGATCGCGTTCCTGACGCTGCGCCAGCAGACGTCGACCGTCCAGGCCATCGTCCTGAGCGAGAGCGAGATGGTCACGTTCGTTAGTGGCATCCCCAAGGAGTCGGTCGTGGACGCACTTGCAACGGTCATGACTCCGATCCAGGAGGTCACGAGCGCGACGCAGAAGGACGTGGAGCTGAGCGTACTCAAGCTCTTTGTTGTGAGCAAGGCGCTGCCGGAGCTGCCGTTCCTGGTCGAAGACGCAGCTCGCCCGGACGCGCTCGTCAATGCCAAGGGCTCCAAGTACGTGGGCGTGGGGCTTGACACACGCCTCAACGCGCGCGTGCTGGATCTGCGAACCCCGGCCAACCAGGCCATCATGCGCGTGCAGTCGGCCGTGGGCCGACTCTTCCGCGAGTTCCTGGTGCAGCGCGACTTCGTGGAGATCCACACACCGAAGCTCCTGGGCGGCACCAGTGAGAGCGGCCCCAACTGCTTCACGCTCAAGTATTTCGGCCAGGACGCATGGCTGGCGCAGTCGCCGCAGCTGTACATGCAGATGGCCTGCGCCTGCTCAGGCCTCGAGCGCGTCTTCGAGGTCGGGCCGGTCTTCCAAGCAGTGAACGCCAACACGCACAGCCACATGTGCGAGTTCACGCGTCTGGATCTCGAGATGGTCATCAAGGAGCACTACCACGAGGTGCTCAACGCGTTCTCGGACCTGTTCATCTACATCTTTGACAGCTTGGAGTCCCGCTTCAGCCGAGAGCTCGGCCTGATCCAAGATCAGCATCCGTTCGAGTCGCTCAAGTACGAGAAGCCGCCGCTCGTGATCACGTTCGAACAAGGCGTCAAGATGCTGCAGGCGGCCGGCGCTCAGCAGGAACAAACAGACGCTTTGAGCATCGTGAACGAGAAGTGGCTCAGCTGTCTAGTCAAGGACGAGTACGACGTGGACTTTTTCATCCTTGACAAATTCCCGCTGGCTGTGCGTCCGTTCTACACGATGCCCGACTCAAAGGACAAGCGCTGGAGCAACTCGTTCGACATGATGCTCCGTGGCGAGAAGATCCTCTCGGGTGGGCAGCGTGTGCACGACGCCAAGCTGCTGAACGAGCGCATCGACGAGATAGGTATCCTCAAGGAAGGCCTCAATGGCTACATCGACTCGTTCAAGTACGGCGCACTGCCCCACGGCGGAGGCGGCATCGGGCTCGAACGTCTGGTCATGCTGTACCTGGGCCTGGGCAACATCCGCAAGGCATCCATGTTTCCTCGCGACTCGGTACGTCGTTCTACCCTTGCTGCCTTGATGGTTTGACTGACTGTCGAGTGTGTCTAGCGCCGTCTGTTCCCTTAGAGTGCTTCTGCACACGGACGTTGCGTGTTGGTTGTTAAGTTTGGATTCTCTGCTGGAAGTGAATGCAACGAGTGACGTCTCTAACTCTCAATCCATCCCTTGGAAAGAGGTTGAAGTGAACATGGGTACATACCAAATAGATCCAAACAAGTCAATGTCAAACAGATAAAGGAGTCTGGATTTTCAATACACACACGACATCCAAACCGCAAATGCGCTTTGCTCAGAACAGGAAGAACTTTTGGGCCAAAGGCAGCACGTCCGACGGCGAACACGTGAGCAACTCTCCATCGGCCTTGACCTTGTACGTCTCAGGGTCGACCTGGATCTTCGGCAGCGCATCGTTGAGCTTCATGTCCTTCTTCGTCACGCCACGACACTGCTTCACGGCCTCGATACGCTTCTTGAGTCCGTAGCCGTGTGCCACGCGCTTTTCCACGCAGCTTCGGCTCACGAACGCGACCGAGGTCGGGCCAACGGCCTGGCCGAAAGCTCCAAACATGGGGCGCATCTTCACGGGCTGCGGCGTCGGAATGGAGGCGTTCGGGTCGCCCATCTGCGCGTACGCGATGGCGCCGCCCTTGATCACGATCTCGGGCTTGCTGCCAAAGAAGCAGGGCTTCCAGAGGCAGAGATCGGCCAGCTTGTTCACCTCCACCGAGCCGATCAAGTGGGACATGCCGTGCGCGATGGCCGGGTTAATGGTGTACTTGGCCACGTAGCGCTTGACGCGGAAGTTGTCGCGTTGGTGCGCAGCCTGCGCGTCTTCCGGCAGCAGACCGCGCATCTGCTTCATCTTGTCGGCCGTCTGCCACGTGCGCGTGATGACTTCGCCAATGCGGCCCATGGCCTGCGAGTCGGACGAGATGATACTGATAGCGCCCATGTCGTGCAGCAGATCTTCAGCAGCGATCGTCTCGCCACGAATACGCGACTCGGCAAAGGCCACATCCTCCGCGATGTTCTTGTCCAGGTGATGGCACACCATCTAAGACACAAAGAGATACAACGTTAGAGCAGCCAAGACTTCAAAGCATGCCAAGGGGTAACATACCAGCATATCCACATGCTCATCGATCGTGTTGCGCGTATACGGACGCGTTGGGTTGGTGGACGACGGCAGCACGTTCAGTTCACCACAGACCGTGACGATATCAGGCGCGTGGCCTCCGCCAGCACCTTCGCTATGGTACGTGTGGATCGTACGGCCCTTGAAGGCCGCGATCGTGTGCTCCACGCAGCAGGATTCATTCAGCGTGTCCGTGTGGATCGTGACCTGGATGTCGTTCTCCTCCGCGACCTGCAGGCAGTTGTCGATCGCAGCAGGCGTCGTACCCCAGTCTTCGTGCAGCTTGAGACCCACAGCGCCGGCGCTGATGATGTCCTGCAGTCCTTCGGGGCTGGACGTGTTGCCTTTGCCCGTGAGGCCGATGTTGAGCGGGAACGAGTCCGTGGCCTGCAGCATGAGCTGCATGTGGTTCGGACCAGGTGTGCAGGTCGTGGCGTTCGTGCCGGTCGCTGGGCCGGTGCCACCGCCGACCAAGGTGGTAAGTCCGCTGGAAATGGCTTCAGTGCACAACTGCGGGCAGATGAAGTGCACGTGGGCGTCGAAGCCGCCGGCCGTGAGGATCAGTCCTTCGCCCGCGATCACCTCCGTGTTCACGCCCACGACCATGTTGGGCATGACGCCGTCCATGACGTCGGGGTTGCCGCCCTTGCCGATGCCCGAGATCAGACCGTCCTTGAGACCGATGTCGGCCTTGTAAATGCCCGTGTAGTCGATCACGAGCGCGTTCGTGATGATCGTGTCCAGCACCTGGCTGGCCGTCACGCCCGTGGCCTGGCCCATACCCTCGCGCAGCACCTTGCCGCCGCCAAACTTGCACTCGTCGCCGTAGACCGTGTAGTCGCGCTCGACGCTCACGTACAGCTGCATGTCGCCGAGACGCACGACGTCGCCCGTGGTCGGGCCGTAGGTCTGCGCGTACACGCTCTTGGGGATCGTGCAGATGCCAAAGTCCGGCTTGGTGGTGCTAGGCGGCAGCAGAGCGAGGTCCAGCGGCTTGTGGTGGAAGCCTTGTGCCACGGCCTTGGCCACGATCGCGTCCACCTTGTCGGCTGCGATCGGTCCCGTGGCGAGGTTGTTGCCGCCCGTGATGACCTGCTTGCCGCCGATCGGCACGATCGAGACCGTCTTGGTGTCGCCGGGCTCGAAGCGCACGGCCGTGCCAGATGCGATGTTGAGGCGGTGGCCGTACGCGAGCTTGCGATCCATCTCCAGGTACGGGTTCGTCTCGATCAGGTGGTAATGGCTACCAACCTGGATCGGTCGGTCCGTGAGGTTCGTGATCTGCAGCGCGCGAGCGGACCGGCCGGCGTTGAGCACGATAGCGTCGTCGCTCGTGATGATCGCGCCCGGGGCCGAGGCCTCGTTCACGCTCGCGCCGAAGACATCGAGCGAGGGCACCGGCAGGAAAGATCCATACAGCGCCAGCGCCAGATCGCCGTCGAGGTTCGCGATCGGATGGTGAACCGTCACGAGCTTCGTGCCGTCGGGGAACGTGCCCTCGACCTGCACCTCGTCCAGCATATCGGCTACGCCGGGCATGACCTGGCGGCGACCCAGCAGCTGCGCGCCGAGCGTCATGAGCTCGGCCACGCTCTTGCCGTCGCGGATGAACTCGAGCACCTGCGTGGCCAGCAGCGCCACGCTCTCGGTGTAGTTGAGCCGCAGCCCGCGCGCCAGCCGCTTCTGCGCCAGCGCGCCGGCCGCGTGCAGCATCAAGTGGTCTTCTTCGCGAGGACTGAGCCGCATGGTGGAGGAGCTTCTTCCCGTTTTCTTCACTTGCGGAATGAAGAGATCCTCTCCATGAGCATCAGTGATTATTCTCCTCCCCCTTATCCCCCGTAGAAACCGATTGCTTGAGATGCGTAAGACGATGTTTATATAGGTATTTGTATACTGTACATACTGTGAAAATTAATAATGGAGCAAAATTGATGATGCCAACTTCAAATGGCTCGCCCAGCGTAGATGGGTTCGCGCATTCACCTACGGTGTCTTCTTTTTTCATTCAGGAGGCGCCGCGCATTAAAAGAAAAATGACTGCTCCCCAGTCATCGTTTAGAGTGCGTTGAGCTAGCGTATGCTGTGGAATGGACTATGAAGAACTCTATTCTGAAGCACGAGGCTTGCCTTGAAGGTGCATAATGAAGCAAGATCGCCCTGCTCACCACCAACTTCAGGAATGGCCGATATTCAACACGGAAAAATGTCACAGCGCAGAAGGGAGTAAAAGAACGCTTCGATTAAAAGAAGAAAGGGTGAGTCGGAATTTACAGGATCGGAAAGGTACATGCTGCGATCCCAACGACCTCATTTAGGCAGACAGGAGCAAAGGCGCTGTCCATTCCCACGGAAGCATTCATCCTGCACTCGTCGGTCTACAGATGATCACAATCTACTGCGCGGGTGGGAGCTCAAGTTCCACAGATTTCCTAACGGCTAACGTTACGCTGCAATCGTGATGTCATGAATGAAGACTCGGTCAATGTGGATATCGCAGCACTTCCTGCACCTGCAGCGCGAGCTCAAATTGTTCTTTTGGAGCTTTTCGCCTTCTGCCGGTTCAAGGATTCTGGCCGGTTGGCCAGACTGGGCGGGAAGCGGTGGGTGACAGCAGCAGCAACGGCGCGAAAGAGTGTGGCGCTGCCGCAGTAATGTTCGCCAGCTTCTCCCTGAACGGACCCAAGTGCTGCCCACACGAGAAAAGGAGCCAGAACGAACGAGGAAGCTGGTAGGGAACAAAACACGCTGAGCAATCGAGTGGCGGCACTCGATCTATAATACCGTAACTGTCAATTAGAGCGTTCGCGCTTTTCCAGTGCAATTGCTCTGAGCCACGCAGGAACGCGCGCATTGGAGAGCGACCACAGCTCTGGGGCTGCAAAGACCCACGCCATGCAGCATGTTCATGTGGGGATGCGATATACGGTAAACCTATGTACAGTACACATAGGACATCATGTTTGCCCGGAAGGGACTTGCTTTGTACACACAGTGTACAGAGCCATTCAGTGTATGCCTACCAAAACGTCCATAAATCGTTTACTTTATGCTGAGTTTAAGGACGGTCATATTTTATTTAGACCGCTTTTTAAATAAAAAACGTTATGATAACCCCGAACCAGCAACACAGAATAAACTATGAATAGACAACACTATGGCGTCGAAATCTCCATTCAGCAACCTTTTACGGCGGCATAATCTCGAAATGTAATTTATTTATTTTACCGCATATCCTGAGTTTATCCTTGGCTTTCCAGTAGCCACTTCAAAATTCGAAAAGACCGATCCGGAACCCTCACCTAGACCGCTCTGCGCAAAATGCATATCGCCGCATTGTTCCGTACCAATCCACAAGGATACCTCCCACAAAGCAACGCACGTTGGACGCGCACATGTGTGCACACTCCCTTTCATTTATCTCCCAATAGTAAAATGCTGTTTCATTTGCCGTAAATAATAACCTGTACATCTGATTAGACACCTCGTTTGATGTTCGCCAATCAACGGCTTTATGTCAACTACACAATATCATGTTCATGCGGAAACCCTACCCTCTCTACTTGTGCATAAAGTAACCAAGTCCTCTCTGAACTTTTGTCTTGCGTTTTTTATTATTTCTTCCAATTATAGCCCCCTCCCGGCCCTTGCGCTCGGGCCTCATGCGTGCGCGAGAGCTCTCTTGGCTGTGGCTCGCGATCTCGACGGCCGTGGCAGCAGCGCAGGACGCGAGCGGAAGCGGCAGCAGTAACGATTCTGCGGACGTCTCGGTCATGACGATCGCTTCCGATGATGACACCAACTCCACGACGTCCGGGTCCAACGACGATGCTGTGAACTGGTTCCAGCAAAACTTTGACGACGGCGAGACAAGGCTGGTGGCCGGAATGAACGACAACGTGGATGATTTCGTAGTCATGCAGGAGCTATGCAGCGAGTTGCCGTCGGTACAGACCTATAACACGTCCATGACCCCCAACGGCGGCTGCCCAGACGAGTTGTCGGCGATCGGAGCGTCCTGCACGTGCCTCACGGACTACAACGCGTCGTCCAGCACGACATGGTCGTTCAAGGTGAAGGCCAAGACCGCCAGCATCACTTACCCGCTCACAGAGAGCGCTGCCGATGCGCTAGAAGTCGACCGGATCGAGACCATGTTTCTCCCCAAAACAGTCACCTCTCTGTAAGTTGGTATGCTGCCCTTCGTCTGTGTGCTTTGACTGAGTCCAGGTTGAACGCAGGAGCATTGTGGGCGTGGGCGACACACCGCAGTCGATCACGTTTGTGAAATATGGCGAAGGCGATACCACTACGGCGATCCCCGCTGCTACCACGACGGCTGGTGATGCATACTTGGCCCTCACGACCTTGTACGTTGTGCTCTTTACTAAGTGGATCGTTCGTTTGTCCTAATGGCGTGCTTTCTTCGCAGGGAAATCGTCAATATCGACTTTTACATTTTGTCGCAGAAGTTGTCGAGCTTTGTGCCGTCGACTGTCACCAATCTGTAGGTCCCGACTGATGCAGGAGGACGATGGAAATGCTCACTCACCGCACTTGTGTGTTTATTGTAGCACCCTGCGCAACTGCAATATCACTCAGTTCTCGTACACGTTCCTCTATCTAGCGCAAAACGTCACTACCATGTACGCCGCCACTTTGAGCTATTCGCTATTGCCCCAGCCGAGCTTAATGTTGCTATTTTCCTGTTGTGGAATCCCAACAGAGACTTGTCAAACAACAATCTGGTCGCAGCCTACGGTGGCTCGACTATCGCCACATCCTGCTCCAATGCTCTTTGCGCAGTCGAACACTTGTACGTTTGCCTCAATGGGCAATGGAATCATCTCGTTCTCACTTTTTTCTGTGTTCTTTGAGCAGTAATATCTCCAAGAACAAGATTGCGACCATGCCAACGACACTCTTCAATCTCGAGAAGCTGGCGACACTGTAAGTCTTTTTCTTCGAGCTAAATGTTTCTCCACTCCTTCTCACCCATCGTGCCCTCTCTCTCTCTCTCCAGTGATATCAGCAAGAACCTCATCACGGATTTCAACATCTCGCGCACTATCTTCGACACGATCGCCGGTCTGAGTGAATTTGTGTCGGACGATGCGCCATCCTCGGCCACTTGCTCGGGCGGTACATGGCAGGCGGCGCACAACGTCACATTCTGCGTGCTCAGCGATTCTGTTGCCACGACATCGACCGGCTCTAACAGCACGGCCTATATCATCTACGCCGTCGTTGGTGGCTGCATCATATTGGTCGTGCTTCTCTACTTTGTCATTCGGCCGAGACGATCAAGTGATGATCTCCGTAACCTGAAGAATGATGACGACGATGACGACGACGATGAATACCACGTGCACACCAACTCGTTCGACGATTCGCACGGCACGCTCAATGTGCTGTTCACAAACGACCCGATCATTGTCATGAGCCGCGTCCGGTACAAGGACCTGAAGCTCGGCCGGTGCCTGAACAAGGGCGGCTTTGGCGAAGTGTTTCTGGGCGATTACAACGGCCGCCAGGTCGCAATCAAGCGCATTCGCCTCGAGTTTAGCAGCGATGTCTCGCAGATCGAGCTGTTCATGAAGGAGATCTCGCTGATCGCGACGCTGATCCACCCGCGCATTGTGGAGTTTATCGGTGTTGCTTGGGACTCGTTGCGCCATCTCTCGGCTGTTACCGAGTACATGGACCGTGGAGATCTGCGTGACGTGCTGCACGGCTTCAAGCAGCGGGATTGCCGACTCACATGGAACGATCACAAGCTCACGATCGCTCTCCACATCGCGGAGGCGCTGACTTACCTGCACTCTCTCACGCCCAAGGTCATTCATCGCGATCTCAAGTCAAAGAATATTCTGCTGAACTGCCAAATGGACGCCAAGCTGAGCGACTTTGGTATCTCACGTGAGCGCCGCTTTGACGACACACACATGACGGCCGGCATCGGCACGTCTTTCTGGATCGCACCCGAAGTGCTGCTGGGCAAGAAGTACGATGAGCGCGCTGATGTGTTTTCATTTGGCATCGTGCTGTCCGAGATCGATACGGACGACTACCCGTACTGGAACGACAAGAACCCGCCGAGCGGAGGCAAGATCCGCGAGGGAGAGATCCTGAGACTGGTTGCCAAGGGCGCCATGCGACCAGAATTCACGGAGGACTGCCCCAAGGGCATTCTCGAGCTGGCCGATGCCTGTTTACAGGCCGATCCACTTGCACGACCGATCGCTCCAGACATCGCGCACATGCTGCAGCTACTCACACGAGGAACGTTCGCCTCCACCCGCTCCACGCGATCAAGTTAAAAAGCGCTCAAGGTTTCGAAGATATTATTTAGTGCATATCGATATGTCCAAATGGGAAACAAGCACTCAGTCCGTGGTTGGAGCTTTCTGCACCAGCAAGAGTAGAATAATTACAACAGAGGCCACCCATGACCTTGGTCGATGCAGTTTTGTCAGCAAATATAAGGATCTCCATCGCGAGCATCAAGTTTTGATCACCACTTTATTGGCTCTAACATCAGCTAAATACCTGCTCGTCTCCGTGAAGCTCGGTCATTCGTGAAGAATTCGTCAAAGTCGAGCAGGAAAATGAGATCGCGAGCGTCCGAGTGCTGCAGAACGCTGTAGAAAAACTCGAATTTCGCATAGAATTCCTGGTCGAGCACTGTGATGCGATCCATGGACAACGAACCAGATGCCGCTGAATCCTGGTAAAGCACGTACTCGGCGAATCGCCAGCAGCAGTCCATAACGTCGTCCATCGCGGACGCGACGGTCTTGCTATGCACATAGCAGCGGCGCACGAGCCCAGCCACAAAGTTCTCGTGCAGCCTCTTGACCTTGTCGAAATCTGCAGCCTCTTCGACAGCCTCGAGGCATTTGCTGAAGCTACTCTCGATCACAAAGACCTGGAAATACAGCTCCATGTTGCGAATCACGAAACTCATGCGGCCTCGCAGAAGACACGCTGTCAGCGAAGATGTGGTCATTGACTTGGCTCGCAGCACTGAGCACTTCCACGTTCGCTCGAGTGCGTGCGCGACTCGCTTGAGTCGAAAGCAGAACTGGAACAGATACGAATACGATCTCAGCATCTCCGACGTAATCAGCAATTGCAACGGCCACGGCATCTCGCAACGGAGTCCCAAGTGTCTCCAGAGCTCGCGCGGTGTGGCTGCCTGGTGCGTGTCCTTTAGTCGAAGACCAACGCTACTGCCGCCTTCGTTCTCTTTTCGCGCCGTCTTGGTCGTATATCTCTCCAAATGCCACTCGGTTAGTCGGATCGACGGCGTGAACGCCAAACCCAGCCAGTATTCGCCTCGGATGGTGGTCAATCGCAGCGCTTGCTGCAGATCCAGTGGTGTTTCCATCAGCAGAACGTCATTCACTGACATCGAGAACACCTTTCGGTACGTCACTTGGCCTGATTGCTCCGCTTTCACCTCCTGGCGGGAGTACTGCAGTTGGAAAAACAGCGTCGACGTGCTTGCTATTCGAATGGCCACGGACGGGAAACAAGTACGTGCTTGCTCTTGCAGACCACTGAGCGACGTGAGCCAGCACGTAAACATGAGCTCGCCTTCGTTGAGTGCGGCGATTTCGCATTCCACAGCGACGTATGTTCCTTCAATATGGAAAGATCCGTCTTGCGAGCAGCTCGGCGCTTCGAACACAGCTCTGTTTCTGAACAAGACCGCGATGCGCCCATGGGGGGCCAAAGACGGTGACACGTCGTTCTTCTGAAGCTGGACGGCAAGCTCACTGGAAAACGCACCGGAGTCAAACTGAACGTGCCGCCACCAGAGCGCTCCACAGTCATCTTCAGCCGGGGCATTGGCTCTTGGCTCGTGTCTTGAGAAGAAATCACCAGCATTAGTCCAAGTTGATGAGCTCACGGCTACGTATTTGCCCTTAGCTTCGCGTGTGGCACATGCGAGCACTAAGCCGTCCGTGACCGTGAAGCCTCGATGCGAAAACGTTTGAAGCGGCAGCTACACATCACGGCGTCAGAGATCACTCTGAAAGAAGCTTGTGGCTGCCTTTGACTCACCTGCATGCTGAACTGCTGGCCCCATGAATCATCATCTGGGCGGAAATCGCGCAGTGATTGCTGCCAAACTCCGTGGTTCAGGTCGTCCTCGGACTTGTGCGTCGGCTTCATCGTCATCATCGCGTAGCTGCGCTCAATGAACGCCTGGAAGAGTTCACCGCGCGCGAGCAGGAAGAATTCCTTCATGGTGTTGAGGTGGCGCACAAACTCGGCTTTCACCACGACCTCCTGGTACAGACGGCCAGCCACATGGAGACGGAACTTCTCCAGCGCGTGCTCCATGGCAATGGTGTCGAAGACCGGGCGGCTCGCGAGCGCCGAGATGGTCGCGACCACGTCCTGCGCTTCGTTTAGCGCCACGTCGTTGGCCTGCATCAGGATCTGCATGGACTTGCCAATGAAGAACACGTTTTCAGCGAACGCGATGGGGAAAAACGAGAGCGGGACTGCTTCCAGGTCCAGCACGTGGCGATTCTGCTGCTGGCTTGGCGTCGATGCGCTCTTCTTGATGAAGAACTCGCCGTAGGGATCCACGATCTCACCGTACAGGATCCACGCCAGCATTTGCTTGAATAGAATGCTAGATATGGACACACAAGAGCATCATGAGCTGAATAGTCTCGATCTAAAGCCGTCTTTGCTGCATAGTCGTACCGATGGCAATAGTGCTCCAGCTCCTGCATGCAGCTTCGGATGCGCGGGAATCCAGAGTCTGAAGCTCGATGAAGCAGATCCAGCAGCTGTGCGCCACGACACACGCTACCACCGACAGAAGAGCTCGTCTGGTCCTTGGGCACGAGTCCGCGCACGAGCTTGTGGAGCTCAGGCAGCAATTCGGCGTACGCTTCGAGCTCGTAGACCATCTGCGGGATAGGAAAAGCCACGCCAGTGGACAGCACCTTGGTCTCCAGTTGCACAACGGCGTCTGCGTACCGCTGCAGCACGCGCTCGATGCCCTGGGCCAGCGCGCGCGCATACAGACTCGGCCATTGCGGCGCCTGCTGGCGAACGAAGCGCTCGAGCGACGCGAAGGCGTGGCCCATCTGCAGCAGGCGGTTGATCATGGTCTTCTGCGCCTTGCTCAGGAACGGCAGGTCGCTGCGCATGAAGAAGCCCTCAGGCTTGGCCTCCACCACGTCGCCCGCATGGCCCAGCAGCGCCAGGAACAGCTCATGGTGCATCCTTTTGCCTGTTGCTTTTGTTAGGCGCGCGTCATTTGGATCGAATTTCAGCCAATAGGATCAATTGCACGAAAAGAACCAACGTTGGATACGCTTTTTAGAAGTATACGATGAGTATAGTTCGCAGACGGGTATACGTGTATAGTGTGGCGAAGGGGGGGAGGACTGTGGAGAGGCCCCAAAAAGAAGATCTTGCAGTGAACGAGGCATCATGTCCAGGTACGAGCGCGTGCGGGGGCTCTTTTGGAGGGCGATTGCAGCAGCGAGGACACCTGAGCGATGCAGAGTGTTGCGAGCAGTGTATCCGCCTCTGCGTCTGCAGTCGATACCAGTGACAAGCGTGCTGATCCGATGTGTGTGGCTGTAGATACGACCGTGCTATTACCGTCTTCTCTCCGGATGGACACTTGTTCCAGGTCGAGTACGCCATGGAAGCCGTGAAGAAGGTAATAGCCGCTCTGTGTCTGCCTCGTGGGGGATTGATCCAGGCTCTGACACTGCGTGTGGATCTGCGTAGGGCGCTGTGGTCGTAGGTGTGCGCGGCAAGAACTCGGTCATCCTCGCCGTTGAGCGCAAGGAGACGGCCAAGCTGCAGGTAATTAACGGCCTTGACCTCGTGATTCTATGGAAGAGACCAGGAGCTGACACACGACTACGTCTTGATTGTAGGACCCCCGAACTGTGCGCAAGATCTGCAAGGTGGACGACCACATCTCCATCGCGTTTGCCGGTCTGACGGCCGATGCCCGCGTGCTCGTGAACAAGGTGCGCAACCAATGCAAGCAGCAGTTTGTCCACGTACTTAGCTGACTTGTACCTCCTCTAGGCCCGCCTGGAATGCCAGAGCTACCGATTGACGGTCGAAGACGCGCCGTCGGTGGAGTACGTGGCGCGCTACGTGGCGCGCGTGCAGCAGAAGTACACGCAGCGCGGCGGCGTGCGTCCCTTTGGTATCTCGATGCTCATCGCCGGCTGCAGCAGCTCGGGCGTGCCGCAGCTGTACCAGACGGACCCGTCGGGCACGTTCTCGGCCTGGAAGGCCAACGCCACGGGCCGCAACTCGACCAACATCCGCGAGTTCCTGGAGAAGAACTACGTGGAGGACATGGAGGAGGAGGACGCCACCCGTCTCGCCATCAAGGCGCTGCTCGAGGTCGTCGAGTCCGGCAGCAAGAACATTGAGATCGCTGTCGTGCGAACCGGAGGCAAAGTCACGGTGCGTACTTGATCCTAGCTTGGTGTCGATGGAGCTATGACTATGAGACTGACGTATTGGCTTGTGCTTCAGTCCCTGCCGGATAGCAAGGTGGAGGAGCTGTGCACGCAGATCGAGGCCGAGAAGGAAGCGGCGCGTGCGGCCAGCGGCGAGAGCAAGTCTTCGGCGTAAATCCAATTCTGAGGCATTTCAAACCCGCGTTCCAGTGCATGCAGGTCGTTCGTTAATGCATCCCGCCTATGAACCTGAGCGAGAGGAAGGAAGAGGCAAGAGGATAATGCGAAATCTACAGTGTGTGCAGGTTTGTAGCATTTTGTTTCGGTCGTCTCAAAAAGGAAAACAAAGGAGCACTACTCACTTCAAGACCCAGACGTTGAGTTTCTTCTCCTAGCGATGGATGCTCTCTTGAGCTACAGCTATGGCCGTCCGAGTCCTCTTGTCTCACGCTTAGTTGCCCGCGCGCTCGTAAATGGCCCATCGGCGGTTGTGCTCCTGGCCCTTGCCCGGGTTCACGTTCTGGTCCGCGCAGCCGCCGTCGGCGCAACCGCAGAAGTGGTCGGCCGAGTCCAGGCACGGGCGGTTGCAGCCGGCGTCGTTGCCGTCAAAGTCGGCGGCGTTGATCGGCAGCTTGTTGAACGCGAATGCGTGGCCTTCGCCGCCGACGCGGGACATGGCGAAATAGCGTTTGTTCTTGGCCTTGGCGTGGTGCAGCGCTAGCTTGTAGTTGGCGCCGCTCGGGCCGCCCGAGTACACGCGGTCGTTGCCGAGCATATCCTCGCCCGTGACACAGCCCAGGAAGTGGGTCTTCTCGGCCGAGATGTCGTCCACCTTGGACGTCGCTTCCTGGATACGCTGCTTCTTCACGGCAGTCGTGGGCTCGACGTTCGGCTGCTTCTTGACCTTGAAGATGCGCACGATCCAGTGCTCCGACGTGAAGGCCTCCTCCATGTGGGTCAGCTTGATGTTCTTCACGCCCACTTCCGTGTTACGCGCGCGGTCAAAGCCCGGAGGACGCTGGTAGTCCGTCATGACCTCGCCGAAGCGGTAGTAGCAGAGCTTGTAGGCCAGGCAGTTGTGCAGCACCTTGGAGCCGCCGACACCGACGTCGAAGTTGCCCGAGGACGAGTAGTAGTCGCGCTCGCTCGGCATGTCGTTCGGGTACACGCCCGAGCCGATACGCACGGGCCAGAGGAACTTGTTGATATCGTCCGAGCTGTAGCCCGTGAGGCCGCCGAAGATCACGAGCACGTAGTCCACGTCGAGACTCTGCATGATCGGGTAGGCCTCTTCCTCCGTCGTGGCGAGCGCACGGCCGACCGTGGCGATGTGCGTGTTGTTCCACGTGTTGTTGTCCACGATGACCGTGCGGTTGGCCATGGCCGACATCTGGTAGCCGTAGTCCCACCAGGCCATGATCTTGGCGTTGTCGTCCGTGTTCTGGCGCAGCCAGAAGTACGCTTCGCGGTAGTCGTCGAAGTTCACGCGCTCGCCCGACTGCGTGCGGCCGGCCTCGATCACAATGGACGGCGACGAGTAGGCGTACGACGAGACGTAGGTCGCGTGGAACGTGTAGCTCAGCAGCATGATGAGCAGTCCGCCGATGATCGAGAGCGTCACGGGCACAGGCACGTCCTGCACGCCGTTCTTCTGCACGATGTACGTCGACGGGCGACGTAGGATGCCCATGAACTTGCGCAGCGTGGTCGAGATACCGATGGCGCCGAGGATGCAGGCAATGGGCGCCAGCGTGAGCATGAGACGCACCATGACACCGGCAAAGTACCAGGCCACCGTGCCGTACAGGATCACGAAGATGCCGCCGTCCGTGAGGTTCGTGAACAGGAAGTAGAGACCCACAGGCGCGAAGGGCACGAGCACGTGCAGGTCGAAGAAGTAGGACGTCCACGTGGTCGGCTGGTGCTCGCTGACCGAGGCGATGATCGGGATGTACTTGCTGGCGTAGGTCGGGTCCAGCAGCGTGAGACTACGGCCAGTCCACTGCACCTTGCCCATGAGCTGCAGGATGAGCAGGATGCCGGCCACGCTCACGACGATGCCACCGGCGCCGAAGATCACCAGGCGACGGAAGGCGGCGGCCGAGATGTACTTGCGCAGCCAGATCACGAAGCTGTAGACTTGCAGCAGCACGAAGACGCCGTGGGAGCCGGCGCACTCGGCCTGCTTGATCACGTTAAAGCCCACGAAGGGCACCTGCATGGCCATGAGGCTGCCCAGCGTGTAGAACGTCGAGTAGGCGATGTACAGGCGCGACGAGTAGCGGCCGGCGAAGATCATGACCAGCACGTAGATCGGGATCATGTTGATGATGAACACGTAGCCGCCCCAGGCCGCCACCATGTAGAAGTACGCGAGCGCGCAGCTAGCCGACCAGAACATCGAGCCCGTGTGCACGGCCTTGATCCAGAGGTAGAACACGAAGATGAGCGCGAAGATGGCCACGCCTTCGTTATCGTACGAGCCGCCGACCGAGCGCGAGATGTAGGACGGCACGATGCCGGCAAACGCAGCGGCCAGCAGACCGGCGCTCGAGCGCTTGGTCACCTCCTTGGTGAGCAGGTAGCTGGCGATGGCCGTGTTGGCCGCGAACACGGGCGCCAAGAAGACGCATGTGTTGCGCACGTTGATCGAGATGTTGAGCAGGTTGAGCACCCAGTAGACCATGGCGGCCGTGTACATCAGGCCCGGGTAGATCGTGCCGCCGATGATACGGCCCAGCGGGTACCAAGCGCGGTCATCGAACCAGTCGAGGAACTCGAGGAAGCCCTCGGTCGCCAGGTACTTGGTCGTGCGGTAGTTGAAGTAGGGATCGAACTCGTGAATGACCTAGAGAGGCACACATGCGTGAGCTTAAACCGTCACAGTGAAAGAGCTTGTGCTGCTGCACTTACCGATTCGTAGCGCACGACCGCAAAGAGTCGGATGGCGAACGACATGAGGCAGATCATGCCGAGGATCGCGAACTTGGCGATGGGCGCAAGGACCGTCGAGTCGTCCTCCACGTCACCGGGCGCGTCGAGATCCACGCCGAAGACGAGCGGGCGAGCGTCGCTCTTGGCGTGGTCTGCGTCCTTGGGCGCCGCATGGGCAGCAGCGTGCTGCGCAGTCTCAGTGGGGGTCGCAGCCGCGGGGGCGTCCGCCGTCTTCTTCGCCTTGGCCTTGGGTGCCATGGCCACGTAGTGCGCAGAGTCTTGGGGGGTGACCGGAGCTGTCCACGTGGGCAAGATATGCTAGCTTGGGATCGCTGTACGATTCAGCAGCAAACGCGTAATTACGACCCTTTTTACCAAAGTTGAACCTCTCGCCTTGACAAGCAAGTGGCACGTGGTGGCTTTTTACGGCCTGTTGGCCAGCTTACTGAATACAACCGAATACAAGTGCGGTCGTGTGCATTTTAGCAAATCAGCGTGAAATAACCAGGACGGTTCAGTTGGGAAAAGTGAACCGTGCACGTCCGGTTCGGCTCGAGCCTTGCGAGCATTAAGCACTGGCTGGTGAGCGATGTGGCTAGGTATGTAATTTCCCCCCAAGTGGCGCGCTCACGCGTTCATTCATTTGCTACTGTCCAAAGCAATCAGGAAAGGTGAGAGGAAGCGCCTTGGTGATGAGATGCCGGCGAGCGCAGGGCAGCAGCACGCGCGCGGTTGCGTACCTAGCAGGGACAAGCTACCGATATTTCAGCATGCGCAGCAGCGCGTGTGAAGCGAGCCCGCGCTCGCCAGAAACACAGCATCAAAGGATGACGACGGCCAGCAGCTACAGAGTACTCACGATAGCGTATTTTGTGATCTTTGCAGTGCTGTCAACATGACCAACCTCCACTACACGCACCCCCGCAACTACGGCAAGGACTCGCGCCACTGCCGCGTGTGCCACACCACCCGTGGTCTTATCCGCAAGTACCACCTGTTCATGTGCCGTCGTTGCTTCCGTGAACGTGCCACCGACATTGGCTTCGTCAAGGTAAGAAGGATACAGCAGCAGCAGGCTCAAGCGACGTCATGCTGGAGCCATTATGACAGCAGCAGCAGATTTACTGACTCCGCTCTCGTGTTTGTGACTCCAATAGTACCGTTAAATGTCGGCATTTGGCCTGGCGCGCCAAGGAGACGAAGTTATCCCGTATAGCAGAGAGGCTCCAATAGACAGCCCCGATTTTAATCAGCTCGACACGACCTCCTCTCTCAATCGTCTCTGCCTGCGCGTTAGTGACACGGCGAGGTTAGATCTGCAAAGGACAAGTATTTAGTTGGCCTTTTCTGATGCAGCTTTTGCTCCTGGGCAAGCAGTTAATTCAAAAGTGCTCAACTAATTTGCAAACAAAAAAGGCCACTCCATCGTCTATCCATCAGTCCACGTCCTCTGTGTCTTGCATGCGCCTCAATCCGTTGCTGGAAGCTCGTCAAGATGCCCATCAAGGCAGCCCGCGAGCTCATCAAGCGTCCCAGATTAGCAGCTTCCTAGGATATGTCAAGGCGGCCTCTACAAACATATCTACACAAACCATCAAGAGCGCTTGAAGAGCCAGGTGGCTGTAGCTGCCTGCACATTCTGCCCATGACAACCGCCGAAATGGGATCCTTGCGCCCCACCCATACATTCCGGAAGAGAGAAGCCATGATCAGATTTACACTTTCAGAATTTATACCCTCTTAAAGGACTCGAATTCAATCTGAAAACCTGTGAAACGGCATACACCCAACCCCAAATTCCGAAAAAAACGCAAAGTGAAATCCACATTCCAATTGCCCAGCGGATCCGCATGGCGTCGCTCTGCCGCGCGCGCCCTCGGCGGCCGCCGCGATGGCTGGAGCCGCTGCTGCTTCTGCTGCTAACGTTGACGACCATGGCGCTGCTGCTGATGCCGTGCCACGCACAGCAGAGCCCTGCGAAGAGCGATATCTCCGCGTGGGACTCGCTCTACAGCACGCGGTTCCTGCGACTCGAGAGCGACGGGCTCGTGCACGCGCAAGGCCGTGGACGCCGCCGTCCGAGCGGGCTTTCTATCACGCAGACAGACGAAGACTACTCCGTCATGGTGCACAACCCGCTGCAGCTGCCGGAAGACACAGTGCTGGATAGCAACGCGCTCGCGTTTGATCCGAATCCAGTGGAGCTGCGCGGGGCCATGGCCTGCAAACCTTCGGTGCAGTGGGTCACCATGGTGAACGTGGCGCAGGACCGCAGCGTGCGCATCGAAGAGATCGTGATCGACCACGAAGCGATCACGACACCGGCGTTTATGCGGGGCTCGGTGCTGGACCCGGGCGAGAATATGACCTGGAGCTTCCTCATGCTGCCAATGCGAGCCGAGAACTTGCGGACCTACGCGCGCGTGGTCACGACTGCTGGCGAGTTCAGGCTATTGATTCAAGGCCAAGTCAAACCAAACGTCTTCGACATCGAAGGCATCGAAGTCTCGATTCCCATTGACTCGCTCTACGAAGACGAACTGGTGATCAGAAACACGCAGGACGAGATGGTGCGCGTGACGGAAATCTTCTCCATGGAAGACCAATTGCATCTCAGTCCCAAGCGACACACAGTGGACGGACCTCTTGCCAGAGAGGACGCTGGGGAGTGGAACATCCCGCCGGGCGTGGCGAAATCCGTGACGGCGCTTCAATTTCGATCGCACGAGCCCGGACTCTTTATCAGTCGGGTCCTGATCATGGGCGTGAACATTCAGCTGATCGTGCCCGTGCACGTGCAAGTGCTGCCACAAGGCCTGCATTTGGAACCTGGAGAGGTCGATCTAGGTATGCTGGCAAGCATTGACGAGCCGCGTGAGTTCTTCGTCACGATCTACAACACCAATCCAGAGCCTATCGTGATCCAGCAAATCTACCCCGTGCATTCCAATTTGCGCATTTCCGCTGTGGCGCAAGATGGAACTCTGATCCCACCGATGACTCGCGTGCAGCGTGGCTTTCAGATTTACGTGCAAGGCAAACAGACAGGCGTGATGTACGCTATGATGAAGCTTATTACGAATGGAACCGATGCGAGTACAGACCAGCGTATCCTGCGTGTGACGGGCTTTATCATAAGCGGAGACCTCGCGTACGATTTAGAAGAAACGGTCATCGGTGTGAGTGCACCGCTGGCAAACATGTTCGATTTGGAATCAGCTCAAGTTAATAAGAGAGAGAACAAGCCTTCGCAAAGACGCCTCATGTCAAGGTCAGAGTTTCATGGACAAAACGCGACTCCTGCAGGAACAGTCATCACGCGGTCCTTGCATGTTATCAACAATTACAATCGTCCACTTGCGCTTGAGCGCGTTTGGATAGAACCGGAAAATGCCGAAGTTACGATCAAATCTTTTGAAGCCTCTGTCGCTCATCAGGGAGAGCACTGGCCTGCCATCACACTTCAAGTGAACCCCTCGCTGGCAGCGGCGATCGGACCACGGTCGTATGCAGTTATGATTGAGACCCATCTGACCATTCATCACATTCCTATTCACCTGCATTATGGAATTCTCAGTGCTATCTCGACGAGTGGTTTAGACACTCACCTTACCTCTGGCGTTGAAAGCGCGTCGCGAACGCGGCGATGCGATGCGATTGATCTCGTTGAACGAAACATGACCAACTCGACTGATTTGTACAATCTCAAGGGAAACCGAGTGTGCAGATCCCTGATTTTTGACCTTGGCAACGTGTCCACCTTTGGCGAGCGAGTGGAAATTCTGAATCTATCGAATATCAACCCGATCCCGATCGATGTCAAGTTGCGTTCTGTTACTGGTAATGCTTTGTTCAACTTGTCCATGACTTCGCACATCCTTCCGCCCCAGGAAAATGAACAAAATGAAATAGTCGGTGAATATCCAGACATCGATCACCAATTAGACGACACAGAAAAGGCTCTCTCGAACGAAACGATCACACTTCCTGCACGGTACATGGCGACGATTCGCATTCGATTTCTGGCGACCAAGAGAAAATTTTCAACCTTTTCAGCTCACGTGCTGACCATCGAGACTCCATCCGAGATCATGCATTTGTATATGAGATTCAAGATCGTCCGAGGATCGATTTATCCGACAGTATCTACGATTATGTTGCCACCGATCACGCGTGGCAAGACGTCCTTTGTTGAGCTTTACTACCGGAATACTTTTGCACAGAATGTTACAGTTCAGGCTATTGCGTTCACGAACAAACATCTGATCCGACCTGCACGGATTAATCATTTGGTTCCGGCTCAAGACACGATTTCTGTTATGAAGCTTGGAATATTGCTGGAGTTGGACAAGAAGTGCACTCAGTACCGTGCATTCTATGAAGACTGCTTTTTGCCGCATGGATTTCCAAACGCACCAGATACCCGGCTTTCGTGGTTTAATGAGCCACTTACGTCCCTCGATCTAGCAGCACTACATCGTCGGCAAGAGGTCTGGCGAGAAGGCGACGAGAGTGAATCAACCCACGACAAGCTACTAGTAGAAACGAACGTGTTCTTGCACACCAACATGATGCACACTCATCCCGTGAGTGTGATGGCGTGGCAGGTTCCAGCCCGTATCTTCTCGGCAGACTCTCCTCGACTGGAGTTTGAGATGACCGAGGTTTTTCAGTTTCGAAAGATGTACGTTCATGTGGATAATCCGACCGAAGATTCCGTATTAATGGAGCTCGTTCGGTCAAGTGAAATCGATTCGTCGCTCTTTTACGACTGCGATCCCGACAAAATGGAGCAAGAGTGTTTGCACGAGTGGCAAACGCTAAGCATTGAGTCATACCAGCAGCCGTCGTGTAGTGATGATGGGGCCGTGTGCCCGGATATCAATCGCTCACCCCCACCATTCTACTTCAAGCCCAATGATGTGCATCGTATTCCAGGACATGGTTATTCTGATCTCGGGCCTGTTTACTATCTGCCATCGATCGTACAACAAATCGAGACGACAATCTTTGTCCGGAACGACTTGACGCATCTTGAGCCGATTAAGATCCATGCCAGCAGTGGGAGAGCTGATTTAACTGTTTTTGCCAATATCGAAGGGCATGACGATGACTTTATGCTAGACCCAGCTGATTCCTCAACGCTCTTTGCACACTGCATGAATTTCAAGATTATCGACGCAGCGCACGGGTTCCAACGCCAGTGGGAAATCCAGTTGACCAACACTGGAAACTTCAATTTGCCAGTGGGTGATGTCTACCTGTCACCACAAGCATCTCGGAGTTTTTCTTTTTTCTTGGAACATGAGAAGAATGAACAAGCTTACACGCACAATAAAAGCGCAACCCCGTTCAATCTCGCACCGAATGCGGCAACGAGCATTCTTGTTGTGTATTCTCCGAGCTGCATGGTATCCCAAGAGCGTGCACAATTACGGATTGAAATAAAAGAAAGTATCAAGGTGATAGAATTGATGGGGCATATTACTCAAGAGGCAGCCTACGCATGCAGGAAATTCAACACGACCGGATTATTATCTCACAGCAACCGGTACTTGTGGTCATTGAGTGCTTGTATGGTAGTGGGGTTCATTCTTTACTCGATTTACTCGGTGGCACATGAATGTCTTCGCAGTGGACGCTATCACAGCAAGCCGATTGAGAACACAACTGTCTTGGATCCTGAACATGAACCAGTTCCGCAGGTTTCTGGGAAGCTCGATGCCAACGCAGCCAGTGCCCCGAATTGCGCAGATGCAGTCCGCCAACGACAGCAAATGCTTGCCAAGATTGAAGCATCATGTGCGACAGCCGCTTTCAGAGTTTCAACTCCGGCGGTCTCTAACCTGCTCCAGCGACGGCACAATGGCATTCCTATCCACGATAGACCGGAGAAACCAGCCATTCAAGCAATTGCAAAAATCGAGTCTGCTTCAGAGTTTAGTAGCCAACACGACCACCAAGAACCAGAGCCGGCATTTCTGGACAAGAACACTGATCTTCGTTTGAGCGTCAAGACGCAAGCCATTGCCGCAACGGCATGGGATCAAAAGGACAACAAACCAGAAGAAATACAGCTTCATCTCCACCACAAGATGATAGAAGCAAACCATCATTCTCCACTCGCTACACTAGAGTCCATTGATGCCGAACAAAGCGAAGACATCGCCAATTCATCTCTGGCGACTGACAACCAATCACAAGAACGCACTGAAGTGACAGGCAAGAGTGACAGCGAGTCTGAACTTGAAGAATTGACGGCAAGCTCTAGAGGATCGAATGCGACTGCTGCGTCGACAGAATCAGAAATCGTTGCTGCAGTATCGTTGGACAATCAACTTCAAGCTGCAAGCCTGACGGATCAACTGAAGGGACTATCATTTGACTCCAACTTGAGACTTGATTGGCCGTTGAAGAGAAACTTCAAAGAGCCTGAAAGGCCAGTGACCCTTGAAGCAGGCAACACCAATGTTGAGCTACGCAGTCTGGCCCTGGACTCGGTTCAGTTTACAAAGAACGAAGACTCGGACTGGTATTTCGACTCGATTCAATCGGAGATCGGCAAACTTGTGAATTTTGCCACCGAAAGCTCGCCGAAATTTGACCCACGCCACGAAGAGCCACCACGTCAACCAAACCCATCAGGCCGATTTGCAGTCAGCGAATTGCAATTACCAGCACCACTTGCAGCCAAACCCGCGATTTCACTCTCTGCACCTCCGGGATTGGGAGTTAACGCTCCAGGTGGAACATCTCGTTCCGCGACAAAGAAAGCTCCGCCAGGATTCACACCAGCGGATGCCAACCCAGAGGAATCGCTTGCTGCATTCGAACGACTTCGTAGCGCATCGAATCTCGAAACACCTCTGCACGCTGCGGCGACGACAGCGGCTCCCGGTATCACCACGAGCTCAGCATTCGCCACGAGCTTCAAGCCAGCGGAAGGATCGGCCTTTCAAACCCGCTTCTCGCTCTTTGGCTCAGCGTTCGAAGCAGCAGCGCCGACAGACAGGCGTGGCATGTTTATTCATGACAACAATGTCAACGTCAACGCTCCCATCCCCATGGCGTCTGCTGGGCGCATCGGCAGTGGACGGGCTGCGTTCCGAATCCCTTCGCCTGAGAAACCATCAACGTTTCCAGATCAACGGCAGTGAGTGCAGCAGCGAGATCCCCAAGCATGCGTTCCAGCGCAGAGCTAATACCCCTCTACTGCAGCAGAAGCCCCAAAGACCAGCACTTGCATGGTCGCACGGTTGAAAAAATGTACCCGTGCGTCTCGTTTGTCGTGGATTCGTACATTACGTTTGCAAAGACCGCTTCCAAATCTTCGTGGCACTGAACCTGGGCTTATGATATTACCTGGATACAACCAGTCGGCGACAGATTCTACTGCGCCGTACAGCCACACACATTGCAGATCCCGCGGATGCAGTGGGACGCACTTATCGCTGACGTCTCACCATAAATCTTGAAGAACGCGAGACTGTCGCTTGCATAAACTTGTCCGTTGCATGATCCGAGAGCTCAATTTTACCACAAGCGTTCGCCTTCTCAGATTGCCGTCTGTTACGCTGGAACAGTCGAGACGTACTCTATACTGATCGCATGACGATGCGGACGCTGGTGATGGAGACCACTCGATGTGAGCTGGGCTGGCCCATATCCAGATCGCATTGCGTGCAAACCCCATCATGAGATCAGCCGCACAAATGCATAAAACGCTGACGATCGCACCGCGCAAACCTGAATACCGCATTAGCTTCAACCGGGGAAGCTTTATGCACCAGACTGTACGGTTACATAGGCGCTGGCTGTCTTCGTATCGACCCACCCTGGCTTGATGTGGGCTGATTGTTACGCGGTGACTGGTCGGTTTGTTTATTTATACAGTACAATACAGTTAGCTCGTGGAAGAAACCGGATTGTAAACGCATGGCACCATGTTGGCAGATAGTTGCCAGCTGAGAACCACTATGATCGGAGCTGCATGAATGAACAAGCTTGCTGATATTCGAAAAATCCATCTTTGGGTGTATTTTGGCCACACTCTGGATTTTACCTGAAAAATAGAGCAAAGTCACATAACCTACATAAATTATTCGATTCCCGAGGGACATCAAAGTTCTTGATAATTACAAAATAAAACGTTGATGCTTGCGAGCTGGTCACTTCTGAACGGAGACGCGTGCCTTTGAATAACTTGCGTGGCGCTAGCTGGCCACTGAGCAAGTATGTGCTTAGTGGTCGTTGTCATTGTCGAGCTCCCTTGGTGCATTGTCTGGCCAATCAAGCTTGATCGGATTTCAGACGAGGAAGCCACATCTTTTTCGTCTGGACATTTTGGCGACATCCAGAAACTTGGGGTCGGAGAAGCAGCAGTTTTGCCGAAACGTAACGCCAGACAACGAATATCCTCGGACTGACAGGTATCCACAGCTATCATGCGCAGTGCGAACAGCTTGGATGAAGGAGAGAATGAGTGCAGCACGAAAGATTCTGCACGATACGCCAGCCTGAGTTTTCATGGTTTGTTGGGTATTTCTTCCATTGCTCCTTCCGTGCAATGGACAAACAGTACGCGCACCCAAATTTAGAAGCTACGGTACAACTAAAAGCCGCGCTAATCGAAACAATCCGCTCAAATAAAGCAAGAGTGAGGAACTTTATTCCCGAGGAAAAAACGTGCAAACCACAACCTCACTGCGCTGGCTCAAACATAAAACGACCTTTCCGCGCAAATTGGATTGAAATCATAGCGCATGTCTGGCAGAACTGGGAGTTTGGACCCTAAAGCCCATCTCCAAGCGGGGAAAGCGAAAAGGTCTTTGGGGTGGCGCAGACTCGGGGCTCCGTTCTTCGACAGCGACTGACCAGCAGACGTCCGCACTTCCATTTGTTTAGAGTCTCATGCGGCGGAGGTGTATCGCCCCAGGCCGCAGTCTGTGGACTGGTGTGGCCGCTTGTGCAGCCGCACTTTTGCTGGCTCAAACGGACGCGGCCACCATCGACAGCGAAGTGGAAGCGTGGCTCGAGAACTATCTAGAAGACGGAGAGACGCGCTTGTTCGCCAACGACATCAAGACGCTGTGGGTGAGCTCCATCGGCAGCAGCCTCAGTGCCAACTGGAAGGCACTGCCAACCGTGTGCGACGGCCTGCCGTCCATCCAAACCAAGTCGTCTACCATTACGCCGAACGGTGGCTGCCCCGACGTGTACACGAATGCCAGCGTGTCGTGCACGTGCCTCTATGGCTACAATGACTCGACCGTCTGGGAGTTCCGTGTGCGTGAATCCACGGGCATGACGTCGTTCCCACTCACGCAGGAATCCACGGACACGCTCGAGTTCTCGTCCATGGTCACCATGGTGGCCCCCTCGGACCTCATCACGCTGTATGTCTGAATTGTGTTTTTATGTGGCTTGTTTTCGTGGCTTTATATTAACGTCCTGAATGTGTGTGTGGATATTAGGCGGATCGTTGGTGAAGGCGACACGCCCGTGACGCTCAATGTGACCGCAGACTACACAGGTTGGTCAGGAATCACCAGCACAACCAAGCCAGCACTTATCACGGCCTCCACGTCGGCCGTCCTTGCCGCCGTGTACGTCATTTCCATACCCCATTTTTGTTTGTTTGGGTGGTGGTGACTTATGATGCTTTCTATATGTCTAGTGAAATGATCAACATTGATATCTCGGATTCCATGGATTCAGCCAGTGAATTTGTCCCACTCACCATTACCAACCTGTACGCCACGCTTTCACTTCTCCCCTAATTATTACGGTTTGGTGATAGATCATCTCACGGTATTTATCACTTGTGGGTTTGTAGGACCATCCGCAGCTGTGCTTTGTCGGAGATTAGCTCGACTTTCTTGCAGGGATACGCCAATCTGGCCACATTGTACGTCCAATCGTTGCTTAATTGATTGCATCCGCGATGCAATTAACGTCTCTTCTTCCTTAGGGATCTCTCTCAAAACAATCTTATTGGTGGCTACAACCGCATTTCGGCTTCGGTTTGCTCTGCCAACCCGTGCCCACTGCAGAACATGTATGTTCCAGCTCTCAATGACTCCAGTTGTGTTGACACTTTATTAACTTATCTCTTCTTTTGTAGCAATCTCACGTCCAACCAGTTCACATCCATTCCGTACCGCATGTTCTACCTCAACCAACTGAACCATTTGTACGTCCTTTACTTCGAGACTGAATGAAGCTTCACGGTTGATACTTACGTCTCTACCTATAGGTACCTTGCGGATAACCCGATCACCAACTACACGATAAATGATGCGCTCTTCGCTCGTATCTCCAATCTCACAGCCTTCACAATCGATGACCCCGACACCAGCTCGTACAACTGCTCCAATGGCACCTGGCAGTCCACTCAAGGCGTTGAACTATGTGTGCTCGTGGATACGACCAGCAGTTGTAAGTTTACTCCTCCTCCTTCGATCTCCTTCATGGTACTTACGTTTTCCTCTTTAGCTTCAGCTTCATCCAGCTCCGGCACTCCGAGCTACGTGTGGATCATTGTGGCTGTGGGTGCTGTCTTGGTCCTCGCTGCCATCGCCTTTGCGGTGCGCCAGCGACGCGCCCGCAAGCTGTGCAAGGAGGACGATACGATCTCTGCTTTCGGCCACACGCTTTCCTTCGACTCGAACTTCCAGTCGGCCCACGCAGAGCTTATTGATGATCCGGTGATCCTCACGCATCGCATCCCGTTCAAGGACGTCAAGGTGGCCAACTGCATCTGCAAGGGCGGTTTTGGCCTAGTCTACAGCGGCGTCTACAACCGCCGTCGCGTGGCCATCAAGCGCATTCGTCCGGATCTCGGCGACGACATGAAGCGCGTGGAGTTGTTCCTGAAGGAGATTCGCCTCATGACAGCTCTTACCCATCCGCGCATCGTGGAGTTTATCGGTGTGGCTTGGGACACGATCCGCAACCTCTCGGCCGTGACGGAGTACATGGACCGTGGCGATCTTCGTGAGGTGCTGCACAGCTTCAAGCTGCGTAATTGCGCACTCACGTGGGACACGCACAAGACCCACATCGCGTGCCAAGTGGCCGAGGCGCTGACCTACCTGCACTCGCTCGACCCGAAGCTCATCCATCGCGACCTCAAGTCCAAGAACGTGCTGCTGAACAACTCGATGGACGCCAAGCTCAGCGACTTTGGCGTCTCTCGTGAACGCCATTTCGTGGAGACCCACATGACGGCCGGCATCGGAACGTCTTTCTGGATCGCGCCTGAAGTGCTGCTGGGCAAGGACTACGACGAGCGCGCCGACATCTTCTCGTACGGCATCGTGCTGTCCGAGATCGACACGGACGACTACCCGTACTGGAACGCGCGCAACCCGCCCACGGGCGGCAAGCACGAGGAGACGGCCATCCTGCGCAAGGTGGCCACTGGTGAGCTCGTGCCCGAGTTCTCGGACTCGTGCCCCAAGGCGATCCTGGATCTGGCCATGGCCTGCCTGCAGCTTAACCCGGAGGACCGCCCCACGGCGCCTGAGGTCGTGTACCGACTGCAGCAGATCATGAGTCCCGTGGTCACCATGTCTCCGCCCTCGAACACATCGTCTCGTATCTCCGCATGAGGAACACGCAGCTGTTCCCACTAAGTATTAGTCCATAGGTGAATAAACGCAATGTGAAACAAAAGGTCAATGTACAAGATGAACCTCAAGATGATTGCTGTTGAATATCAATTTGATTCGCATAAGCCACACAACGCACAATCAAATGCCTATGAACCCAGCAAGCAGCAACAAGCTTTTGCAAGTTGGAACGTCAAAGACAAATCGTACTACTATTTGGTTGCGTTGGTGCAATACAGAGTCCATATGGCAAGATGAGTGCATAATGCGTCATCACCACCTATCCAAATCGACAACAAACAAAGCGTTTTCAAGTTCAAAAGTGAAGGATTTCATGCTTGCATCTTTTTCATTTTTTTAACACAAGCTTCCCTTCTCTACACTTAAACGTTGTGGCTGCTGTGCGGGGCGCCGGTGGCCGACTGGATGACCTGGCGGATAGCCTTCATCTCAGCCTCCAGACGCACGAGGCGGTCCATAGCCTGTTCCAGCGACATCGGGCGGTCAACGAACGAGCCACGGACAGCGCGGCCAGCCACGAACGAGTCGCGCACAGTCGAGTCCGAGCTGACGAAGGTGGATCCGAGGCGGATGCGGTTGCGGCGCTGGGCCTCGTGGCGGACGACCTTCTTGCTGCTGACCTTCTCGTCGTACAGGTTGTACTGGGCCACGCGCTCGAGCAGGAACACGATGATGACCTTGCCCACGTCCTGGATCAGGAACCAGATGAGGCAGTAGACCCAGACGAAGCCGGCCAGCTTGGCCTCGATGGCGTGCATCTCCGTGAACGGCCAGTAGATGGCCAGGATGGTGGACACGACGGTAGCGAAGCAAGCGGCGACAGCCAGGAGCTTGCCCGGGGCACGCGTGAAGAAGAACGAGTCGGTACGAGCCGTGAAGACGGTCATGAAGTCCGAGAGCGAGATCTTGAGGTACATCATCATCATGACCTGGTCGTACGGCAGGTTGCCCAGGCCGAACGAGGCGAGCATGCCGCTCTCGTTCCACGAGTCAAGGCCCCAGAAGAGCAGCAGCAGCGAGCTGGCGACGGCGATGACACCGAGCGTGGTCGAGACCCAGTAGATGCGGGGCAGGTTCCACTGCTCCGGGCGCTTGGACGGGATGACGTTGTCGTAGGCAATCGAGATGATCGTGCCGTCGTTCAGAATCGTGATCAGCACAAGAGCGATGACCGGCAGCTTGAAGTACGGGTCCACAGCCTCGGTCGAGGCGTTGTCGTTGAACGGGCAGCCACCAACGTGGGGCACAAAGTGCGGGAAGCGGCACGAGTCCGGGTGGAAGAGCAGCACCGAGATGAAGAAGAACAGCAGCAGCTGCACCGTGCAGGCGATACGGTACGTCACGTAGTTGCGCATGCGCTGGAAGATCTTGCGCGAGAGCGTGATGGCGTTGATGATGACCGAGAGACCGGGCTTGGTGAGCACAATGTCGGCGGCGGCGCGAGCAGCATCGGTCGATCCCTCGACGGCGATACCGACATCGGCCTTCTTGAGCGCAGGGGCGTCGTTCACACCGTCACCAGTCATGCCGACGATCCAGCCACGCTGACGCAGCACTTCCACGATCAGGAACTTGTGCTCGGGGAAGACTTGAGCGAAACCATCAGCAGATTCAACGATGGCGCCGTAGTCAGCGCCCAGCGTCATGCTCAGACCGTCCTCGACGCGAGCGGTAGGCAGCACATCCGTGCCCAGAATGGTCGTGCCCATTCCCAGCATGCGGCAGGTCTCGACAGCGATAGCGGCCTGGTCACCCGTGATCATCTTGACACCGATGCCGTTCTCGTGGGCGAGCTCGATGGTGCGCTTGGTGTCGTGGCGAGGAGGGTCAAGGAAGGTCACAATGCCGAGGAAGATCCAGCCGCCCTCCACAGCGTCGTCAGTGCGGGCAACAGCCAAGGCGCGGATGCCACGGCGAGCGAGTTCGAGCACCTTGGCCTCGACGGCTTCACGGATCTCTTCGACGTTGTAGGACATGGCCAGGATGATCTGGGGGGCGCCCTTGGAGACCTTGAAGATCTTGCCGTCAGGGCCACGCAGAGTGGACTCAGTGCGCTTGACCGAAGGGTCGAACGGAAGGTGGTCGAGCAGGGTGTACTGGTCAAGAGGGCGCAGGTCGATGGCGTTGAGCACGAGCGTGTCAAGGGCGTCCTTTGGCGGCTCCTTCCACTTGGCGGCAAGAGCGGCGCTGACCAGCACATCCTCGCGGGTGGCACCGGGGTAGAAGATCGGGAGGTCGTCCTGCAGTTCCATCTTGTTGCGCGTGAGCGTGCCGGTCTTGTCCGAGCACAGCATGTTCATGCCCGAGAGCGTCTCAATGGACTGCAGCTGGGTCACGATGACCTTCTCTTCCGCGAGCTTGCGCGAGCCAAGAGCCATGGTGGACGTGCACACGACCTGCATGGCAATGGGGATCGAGGCCACGAGCAGGACGACGCAGAAGGCCAGAGCCTCAAGGAACTCCTCGCCGTTGTAGAGCAGGTAGCCGAGGCAGAAGCCCACGAGCACGAAGGACAGCGCCATGAGGAACATGGTGATGCGCAGCAGAATCTTCTGGAAGTGACTCACTTCGTCCACCGAGGCGATCAGACTGGCGGTCTTGCCGAAGAACGTCTGCGAGCCGGTGGCCGAGACGACGGCCTCGATCTCACCGCGCGTGACGGTCGAGCCCATCTTAGCGTTGTCGCCCGCGACCATGGTCACTGGGAAAGACTCGCCCGTAAGCGCAGCCTGGTCGATCTGCACGGCGTTGCCTTCGCACAGGTCGCAATCGGCAGGCACGGCAGCACCGGCCGCGAGCGTGATACGATCGCCAGGCACAAGCAGCGCAGCGTTGATGGTCTGGTGCACACCGTCACGGATGACGAGCGCTTCGGGCTTGAGGCTGGCCTTGAGCGCGGCCACGGCGTTGCCGGCCTTGAGCTCCTCGTACCAGCCGACCGTGCCGTTGAGCAGCTGCAGGAAGAGCAGCACGAAGAAGTCGGGCATGTCCTTGGTGAGCAGCTCCACGAGGATGGCGAGCCAGATCATGATGGGCATGGGGCCCCAGAACTGCTCCAGCAGCTTCACCCACGGGGACTTCTCCTTGGACTCGAGCTCGTTGGGGCCGAAGACCTTGAGGCGGCGCGTGGCCTCGACCGTGCTCAGACCGGTCTCGGGCGTGTTGAACAGCGAGCGCTTGTCCACGCCCATGTAGAAGCGGTCGTCGTTGAGCGACTCATTGTCCACCTCGTGCGTGATGGCGGACGAAGAGCCGTTGGCGCTGAGTAGCGGACTGCTTTCCGTGAGGGCCATAGTTAGCGGATGCTGGCGCGAGAAGGATCCGGAACTATCGGGAAGGGGGCTCTCTCTTGGGCGTCCGCTTTCTTCACTATGAGCCAAAATGAAGAATGATACGCTTTCACGGATTTTTTGCTTGCTGATTTGGTTGCTCCGTTTGCGGGGGATAGATCTTGTATTCGGGGGAGGGGGTGCTAAAAAGTGTGGTGGTGGAGGAGGGGAGAGGAGGAGGGGAGGGAAGATACAAAAACGAGGAGGAGCAAGTTGGCGCAGACCGCATCGTGGGATGAGTGAGCCAATGGGATCTTCGGAGGAGAGTGCGATCAGGGGTGAGTCCCCAATCTGGCCCCTTTCTTCGTCGTCCGACGTGCAAAAGCCGGTGGGGCCAGATGCTTCACATTTCGCATTCGGGCCAACAGCAGTGAATTTTCAAGCCAAAATCTGCACGCCGAGCACGAATGCGCAGTCCTGTTCGATTCAGCTCGGTGCTCTCCACACGGTCTAATCACTGTGATGGGACAAAATCGAAGCTCCATACTAAGCCTCATACAAAAGAGAAAAAATCATGATGCATCCAAACAAATCCAGAGAGACGGGGAAGCAGCAAAGCTGAGTGTGTTGTGTACTCAGGAATCTGTGACGTGGAGCAAAAACCGGACGTTCCCCGCGCGTTAAACGCCATTCGTTTCTAGAAGCTCAGATTTACGACGGAAGTGCGCTACGAACCCACAAAGCTTTGGGCAAATGAGGATCAGCCTTCCTGTCTCATATCCACAATCATCCTCTAAATATGCGGGAAGTTGTCCCGCTCTCTAAATGTGGTCCAGATGGCATATTTGCGACCAACTGCTGTAGCTGTCTGAATTTTCACATGGCCTCTTCCACTTATAATCACTGTACGGGCAATATGGCACCTGCTCAAAGCTGCAAATGAGTATGTACGCGAGGGATAGCGAGAGACCTTTTTTATCACTCAATCACCAGCTTGTGCTGTGCTGCAGTTTTTTAGTTTATTTCGGCGCTGGCAATTGAATGCGACAGAGACCACACAAAAAGATCGTGTATCCATTTCCCGACTGATCGTGCGTGGCAGACCAAATTTTTCAAAAGACGCAGCCTGCTTTAGGCAATAAGCAATAGGATACGCATGGATAAAGGCTAGGTCGACATAAAAATTCACGATCCATTATTCACTCTCTCTCTCTCGTGGCATCGCCATCTTCTCTCCATGGCTCCTAGAAGCTGTTGCAGCACCAGCTCGACTGCGCGCTGCCTGCCCGCGGGTCCGAGTGCGACGGACGGAACGTGTCGGCGCGCTTCTTGGCCTCGCTCTTGCGCTCAAAGATGTCCTGGTGCTCGAAGATCGCTGTGACCAGCGCACTGGCCGACTCGTTGATGTGCTTGTTCTCCTTGGCCGATGTGTCGAACCAGCCGGCAAAGCCGTTCGTCTCGCAAAAGGCGTCGAGGAATTCACGATCGACCTCTCCGCCCAGATCGCACTGCACAGGAATGGTATCAACCATGAGGTGAGTCTCAATGCTATTAGCCAAACGATTGCATGCTGTCGTACTTTGTTACCGCAGAGAATCACGGGCAGCGCCTTGTGGTTCGGGAGCTCCACCTACTCATGTAGCAAAGGATTGCGTCAGCTGATGCCATGCGAACTGGATTGCCAAGCAGGATGGACCTTGGAATCGATCTCTTTCTTCCACTTGAGCACGCTCTCGAAGGTATCGGGACGCGAAATGTCGTACACCAACAGGGCACCCAAAGCGTCCTTGTAGTACACCTACAGTCATGTACGCGTCAGCAAGCGCATTTGGTCTGACCTCCTCATGATGTCGCAGTCGCTAGGCCCATGCATTTTGGGTACATAGGGGGAAACATACCCGATTCAAGGCGCGGAAATGCTCCTGGCCGGCGATATCCCAGAGCTGCAGGCGCACAGTCGTGCCGTTCACAGTCACGGCCTTGAGCGCAAAGTCCACGCCGATGGTCGTGCGGTGGTGGTCCGAGAACGCATCATGCACGTATCTGTCACCGAAAGATCCATCATGGTTAGCCACTCCGTGCAAGCTCCTGGTTCCAGTCTCCCTCGCTCCAGGGTCACATATGGAGCCAAGGGGAAACGCAGCACGCACCTCTTGATGATACTGGTCTTGCCCGTGGCCGCGTCCCCCAGCACCAGCACCTTGATGACGGCGTCCTGTGCCGCATTCGCTCGTCCGCTCATCTCGGCTGCTTCAACTGTTCTCTCTCTTCTCTTTGTGTGCTGCCTGATTCTTTTGCACTCAAGGAGACCAGTAAATACCGGTATTCCATCGACTCCACAAATATCGTAATATATGCCACTTCAAAGAAACATGTCGTAATATACTGTTTTCTGTAAAAACAAAAACTCCAAAAACCGGTAAATTTATCTTTCTTTCCCATCAATCCTTGACTCGTTCTGCTTGGACTTTGGCTGTATCCATTCCATTAATGGCGCGACCGCAGGAAGCGACTTCAGCTGCGGCTCCGTCCCCAGCTGCGACCGTGAGGACCGGGCGCTCGCGCGGCCGCCTGCCCAGCGGCGAGCGCGTGGATGAGAACCCGCGCCGCATCGATGCGGTCGTGCTCATCCTGGACGACGTGCTCTACGACCACACGGGCATGTTGGCGCACTTCGCGATCGACCGCGGCATCCATCAGCTCATCGAAGAGCGCGCGTTTCCCAACAACGCGACCGCATTTGAGGCTCTGCAGACCTTCCGCAACGCTTACGGCTACCGCAAGCGGTTCCCGCGGTTCGTGGACAGCCTCATGACGCAGCAGAAGCTCTCGGTGGACGCCGCGGCCCGCGTCATTGACGCATACTACGCCAGCCAGCTGCCCGAAGCGCGCGCGATCTCGCCGTTCCCGAACGCACGCGCCACACTGCAGACGCTGCGCGAGACTGGCTGTAGACTGGGCCTCGTGCTCGTGGGCAAGGAGGCCGTGCTGCTGGAGCGGCTGCGCACGCTCGAGCTGGGCGAGTTCTTCAACGAGATCGTGTTCGTGGCGTGCAACCCGTCGGTCGTGCAGCTGACCAAGGCCATGAAGGAGATGGGGCGCCGACTCATGCTGCAGCCGTCGGCCTTGCTCTTCGTAGGACGCAAGGTGTTCTACGAGATCAAGGCGGCCAACAAGGCCGGGCTCGTGACCGTCCGCATGGTGCGTCTACATGCATACTTGAGCTGTTCGGGTCGCCTTTCTGACCACAAATGCCTCTGTAGTTGCATGGGAAGTATACGAGCGTCATGCCGATCGAGGAGATCGAGCAGCCGAACTTCCAGGTGCGAACTGCGACGGCGTCTACGGTTGGTCACGACTCACTGACGTCGCTCTGTAGATCGAGTCCATCGAGCAGCTTGTGCCAGTCGTCCAACTCGCGAACCAGCAGCTGATCAAGCCCAAGATCGTGGCCATCGGCGGAGGCACAGGTCTCGCCGTGCTGCTCAAGGAGCTGCGCAACTATCCAGCCGACCTCACAGCCATCGTCACAGGTTTGTAGATCCATCCATTGAGCCTCGGTTTGCTGCCTATTGCTCATGCGTTGTGCTCTCTGGTCTGCACAGTCTTTGACTCTGGACGGCACTCGGGAGCCCTGCGCAAGAACTTGGGCATTCTGCCTCCAGGCGACATCCGTAACTGCTTGGTGGCGCTCTCGGACTCGGACGAGCTCATGAACAAGCTTATGAACTACCGATTCAAGGAGAACTTCATGGAGGGCTGCAGTCTCGGGAACCTGCTGCTGGCTGCACTCACGGAGATCCAGGGCGGGTTCGATAAGGCCATCACTTCGCTCTCGGACATCCTCAACATCCACGGCAACGTACTCCCAGCGACGCTCGACAGCACGGAGCTATGCGCCGAACTGGAAGACGGCTCGGTCGTGCACTCGGAGGTCAACGTGCGCAGCCCCGTCATGACGGATGACCAAGGCAATGAGCGGCCCAAGCCGCCTATCAAGCGCGTGTTTCTAGAGAAAGAGAACGTGGCTGCGTTCCTTCCAGCAGTCAAGGCGATCGAGAATGCCGATATAGTCGTGCTTGCGCCAGGCGGCTTCTACACGTCGATCATTTCGCCCCTGCTTGTGCCTGGAATCCGTGATGCTATCAAACGCAGCGCCGCAGCCACGGTCTACATCAGCAATGTGGCCACGCAATGCGGACAGACGGACGGATACTCACTGGACGACACGATACAAGTGCTGGAGCGGTACCTTGGCGCGAATGCGATCGACTACATCATCGCAAACAGCGTGGTTCCTTCCTCCGAGCTCATGGCGCCGTACTTCTCGCGAGGGGAACAGCTACTGCTGCCGACTGAGGAACTACTGGGCAGAGAGCACCCGGTCGTGCTGCACGGACAAACGTTCCAGGACATCGTGCTGACACCGCGAGAATGGAACAAAACGCACATGATCAAGCACAGTGGGAAAATGGTCGTGGCCATGCTCTATCGAATTATCGACCAAGAGATTGAGCGCATGAATAACAATCTGACCGAGCGGCGGGCGTCCTACGTCGACGCTCCGATCATTAACAGCGGCGGGCTAAGCGGAATGCTGTATCGAACTAACAGCAGCAGCAGTAACAGCAGCGTTCGGCTTGAGCCGCGTCCTTCGGGATCTTCCGGGAGTCCCAGGTCGCAGAGCTCGGTGCCGATGAAATCGGATACTCCAGTTGAATCCAAAACAGGCCGAAGCACGGTTCTCGTACTAGGCATGCTTGCAGTAGCGACCGCAATGGCTAGTGTCTTGCGACGTCCGTGAAGTACAATACGTGGTTCGTACCTCTACTTGCTCTGTTCCATCTCTCGTTTCGCTCATCGCTCCCGCTCCGTCGCGACTGATCCGATCTGGTCTTCAAAGCCGCTGTGCGAGACCATGAACTCACTGAACGCCTGCGTGGCGATGAACAGCGTGCGGAACTCGCGCGTCTCTGGAGGAGAGGCTGCCAGGTAACTTGCTTCATCCAGGAAGACCATCTTGCGGTTCGAGTACTCGTCTGTCCAGACGTATCGGTGGTAGCCAAAGTCGCCAATGAGGTCCAACACTGTCCTGTAAAACAGCGACCGCACGGCGATGTCCGGAAACACGAGCGGTTTGGTCGGGAAGCGACTGGCAAACACGTGGTCGCTCTTGCTCACGTTCGGCTTGAGGCATTCATACAGCGCTTCACGCAGCGAGTAGTGCATGCTGGATGGGATCGAGCACGAGAGCTCGCCACGCAGCACACAGCCCTTGTCCAGGTCGATCATCAGGATGTCTTCCTCCATGAGCTCGTCCATGGTGGTCTCATCGATCAAGGACTTGTCCACGCCCATGACGAACGGCGTCGGGCATTCCAGATATTGCAGCATGCACGCTGGCAGCACAGGCAGGTACACATGCGGCCACAGCAGCGGGTACGTGAGCGCGCGCAGCGATTCACAGACTTTCATCAGCACAGTCATGTAGGATGACACAAACAGAATACGGCTCTCCAGCAGCGCTGCTGTGAACACCATCAGCACCGTCGAGATGTCCAGCGTGTCGAACAGCAGCCGCACCGAGTGGTCCAGTCGTGGCAGCAGCGCTAACATCGCACCCGGAGACGTTTTCTTGGCCAGACTGGAAGGAAACGAAGCGCTGGCTTGGTGATGGAACTGGGAGATGTTCTCAAGCGAGACAGGGCGAGCCAGCTTGGCCAGCACCTTCTTGTCCAGTTGAAATGGTTCACGTGGAGGCGGCGTACTCCGGCCGTTGGATGGGGCAGCAGCCCGAGTCTTGGAGTTCAAGGACTCTAGCTCCAGAATGAACTCGTATGCTTCCGAGAGACGCTCTCGAAGCAGATCCACGAGTGGGAACTTCGACGTGATGCATACACCATAGGGCACCCACCTGCTGCCTTCCTGGGCATCCAGTCGAACCCTTTCAAGCTCTTGCACAGAGAGCATAGGCGCTGGCTTGAAGATCACCAGGCACGCAGCGAAGAGCTCGGTAGACGACGATTGGTCGCCCATGCGGAAGTTAAAGGCTACGGGCGGCGGACAGCTTGCACTGGTTCGGACCACGTTGTGTGTATCTTCAAACCACGGCACCAGAAAGTTTTCAATCGACTTGTCAAAGGCTGCGGGCGTAGGATCGTGTGGTAGCGCATGCTGCGCAACACGCAGCTCCAAACTGCTGCTGCTTCCGCTTTCAGAACGCGGCATCGATTCGAACGTGAGCACTCCAGAGATGGCTTCGTAGCCTCGGACAGAGTGTAGAACCTCCAAGGACCGCTTCCGCTGGGTCTCGCGAGAGGCATCGGGCCAGTGATGCGCACGCAGGCCATAGCTCAGCAGCAGAGCCGAGAGTCGCATGAGATCGTCAATGTATTCCCCTCCTTCAGGCACATTCGGGTACAATGCGAACTCTGCGTAGGCTCGACTGGTCAGAAAGCGGTGGTAGAGCTCCAGATGGATCAGCGAGAACTTGGCGATGATGTTGTCCTGCTCGTGCTGCAGTTTGGCGCAAGAGGTCGAGAGCGACTTCTCAAGATTGCGCATGTCGTCGTCACCAGCGTAGTACTTCTCCGAGATGTACTTAAGCAGCTTGCGACAGTGGAACGCGGCCTGGTCCTTGCGCTCCTTCCGCTTTCCGTGAGACCTCAGCAGACTGATGTACTGACGATAGGCTGGCTTGAACTCATACTCGACGTCCAGCCAGAGCGCGAGCTCGCGATGATAGTTGTGCGGGAACACGAAGACCCAGAAGAAGTTGGCAAAGCGGTGGTTCATGAGTATGTCCTCGAGACAGATCACTTCGCGCTCGACCGACTTCTGCATCTCGGCGTACAGATCGGTCTTGCGGAACTCGGGAAACGTCTCCATGAGCACACGCTTGACCTTGGTGGCCACGCGATCGAATGTCCGCAGCGCGTCTTCTCCACCAGCAGCCAGATCTCGCTTGATGGAGCGCAGCATGTCCGAGTCCACCAGACCGGTGCCGATGTGGAACTGCGCTGTGCGCGCGAGGTACTTCATCGCGATCTTGACGCCGTAGGTCCGCAGCATGAGCACGTCGTCCTTGGAGAACGGGATGCCCCTGCCCATATACGCAGCCTGCTGCTGCTGGTAGTTGGAGCGCAGCGTGCACCAGAACTGCCGGTACTCTTCGAACGAGCAGAGGAAGAACAGCTTGCTCTGGTCCGCAATGTCGCTCAGCCAGGCCGCGTAGTACCGCATCATGCGCGGGTTGCTGATGACTTCCTCGATCGAGATCAGTCCGGACGGGTTCGGCGGCGCCTGTTGGCCCATGTAGTAGTCCTCTTTGACTCCGCGCTGCATGACCTTGCCGATGTTCTGCTGGTACTGATCGTGCATCCATCGGTTCCACTTCTGGAGCTTCGCAGAGCCTCCGACGGCAGTGCCGGAGCCCAGCGGCTGATTCGGGTTCACCGGATACTGCGACAGCAACACCTTTTGCTTGCCAGCCCAGGCCTGAGCTGACGACGGCGGCGCGACAGCTGCACCGCCAGTGTTCGCTGGCGGAGAAGGCGAAGGCGAGATGGGGGTCGATGGCATCAGCGTCTTGCCGATCATGGCGGTGTGCAGGAAGCTGCGCGCCTTGAGCTTGACCTGTTGCGCCCACCGGGACTTGGCGTTCTCCAGCTTGACGTCCTCTTCCTCCTGCTTGATGCTCGTGACTTCGATGCTCTTGATCTCGTCGTCGTTCGTGCTCAGGACCTCCGAGAGTTCATGGGCTGAGAGCTCTCGCTCCGGCTCAAAGAGCTCGGTCTCGTACAGCATGGCCTCGGAGATCGTGCTGCGGCGGAACGTGCTGCGGCTGGAGAACGAGAAGCCGAGAGAGTTGGCGTCCGAGACGCGCGAGAACGCCAGGCTGTCGCCGCGCATCATGAAGTCGTCCTTGTCCGTGTAGATCGCGGTGCTGCGTGCGCTGGCCATGCTCTCGCGGATCACTTCCTGCGCCGAGATCGTGCTGTCGGGCGGCAGCGGCAGACTCGCAGCCAGAGAGGCTGATCATACAAGAGAGAGAGAGAGAGAGTGAGCGGTCATGCAAAGCACAGCGGTCAGTTGAGCTGCACGTACCGATGCGATCTGTAGTGCTGCCCGTGCTGCTGTTGCTGCTCTTGCTGCTGTTCAGACTGATAGACGAGTCCTGCAGCGACGCGATCGTGTCCTTATCGCCAAGCGTGTGGCGGTATTCCTGCGCCAGCGATGCTGTGCTTCCATTCGAGGGCGATCCGAGCGGCGGCGGCGTGGCCGATCGGTCCACCGACCGCCGCGCAGCGTCCATGTCCCGCAGGAGGAAGCTCGCGTCGCCTCGGAGCGAGGCCACGGGCGGCGGGAACCCATTCGTGGCCGAGAACTCTGCATTCAAGCCCGAGGAGCTCAGGCTGCCACTACCGCCGCTGCCTCCCGGGGGCATCAGCAGCCGCGACCGCCGCGACACGCGGTGGCCGCTGGAGTCCAGTCTCGCCGAGGCCGAGATACTGCGGCGGTGGAGCGTCTCGTGCAGGAGCGCGCGCGGATCGACGGGCGGGCGGTCATGGTGCTGGTGGTGCGCGTACGAGTCGTCGTCGCTCTGGCTGCCGCGGTCCGCGTGGTGCCGCACCGGCCGGGGCCGGGGCACGGCCTGGCGGTGCGACCTCCGCGCTCCGACGTCGCTCATGTCGGGGGACGGGTGATGTACTCTGTCAACGGGACCAGGTATGGGGAATCGCACTTTATCGGAGTCAGCCAGTACCGCCATGCAAATCAAAATGGTTATGTGAGATCGATCGTCTCTTGCTGCTGCTGGCGTCGACTGCCTCTGCTCTGGCTCTGGCTACTGCTGCGCTGGTTGGCAGCCTTGATGAAGTGCACAGGCAGCTTCTGCTGCGCGAGTGCGGGCGGAGGACTGTCGCTGCTGATCACGTGGCCCGCGATCCGCTTGCGCACGTTGCGCAATTGCGAAGCCGCGGTCGAGAGCTTCTCGAGCAGGTCGCGCTTGTAGTCCTCGGCCTGCTCGAGCTCGTCTTCTAGCAGCACGAGCGTCTGCTCGCGCTCGCTCGGCGGGTCGTTGGACAAGCAGTGCGTGATGGAGTTGATGGCTGCCTGCACTTTGGCTTCGGCGTCCGGCTGCTCGAGCTCCATGAGCTCCACGGCGCGCGCAAACTCGCGCTCGGCTACACGCAGGCAGTACTCGCACGTCTTGTTCTGGTCAGCCATCTTGCACTTGGATAGATGCGAGAAGTGGTCCTCCACAGCCGCGCACAGTCGGTCTTGGCACACAGCGAGGTCCACGTGGTGCTGCAGATGCGTGAGGATGGTCTGGCAGCCCATGACGCAGTACGGCGTCTTGGAGCTCGAGCAGAAAGATGCCTCCACGATCGCACAGCCAAAGTCCATGGCCTGCGTGAAGTCCTTTTGCGCCGCTGGGTCCGTCGCTTTGGCACGCAGCAGCTCGTTCACGCGGTCGCTCGCGATCACAGCGACGTCGGACTGCCGCCGATTCAGTTGGATGTTGGCGACCTGCTCTTTGACTGTACAACAAGACGAATGGTGAGATGATGAGCATAAGACAGCAGTCAGCCTAGCATCCCACGTACATCTCGCTGTCTCTGCTCTCGATGCCGCATTGCCATCCGAACCAGTCTCTTGAATCTCGCTCTACATGCGTGGATACAGCCCAGCAGTCGGTCATTGGCAGTACCAGTCACTAAACAGCAAACAGCTTCCTCACCTTGATGACCGGCTCGTTCAAGTGCCATGTATAGCGAGGGAAATTGAAAACCGGGAGCTTGTGATCCAAAACGAGTCGATTCAGACGCTCGATCTCGTTGATCAGCGGCACGCGCTTCCGGTTGCACGTCTTGATCTGCTGTTCACAGAAATTCCGCTTGGCCTTGGCAGCGAATGGGTCGCCGATCGCAGCGTTGTTGGCTAAGGTTTGAAGCGTGCGCTTTTGCGCAGCGATGATAATGTCGAGCGCTGCGATCGTGCCGAGTGTTTGCCGCTGCTTTACTGCAACGTAGACACAACATGAGTCCATAAGCGTCTTGTTGTCATGGTGTCATGACAACATGAATCGTACCTCGGACGCAAAACGGACACAGCGCATTGGAGCACGTGTTCCCATGGCGATAGAACGTGATCGCTTCCTGACACTGGTCGTCAGGGCACGGCTGGTTCTCCTTGCAGTGCGAGTAGTGCGTCATGAGCGCCTTGCACGTCGAGTCGCTGCATCGCGCATACCGGACACAGAGAACGGCATCTTCAATTTGAATTGCAGCATCAATGAGGTCAGCGAGTCGGTCCTGAGCTGCGTCATCATCATCAAATGCCTTCCGTGTGAGTAGCGATTCGAGCGATTCAGGTGGCGCTGGGGAATCGGATTCAGGAGGCTGCTCTTCTGTGTGCTCTTCTGGCTCATGGTCTTCAGGCACCGGTGGCTCGTCAGCTACTTCATCAGCGTCCAGCATGGACTCATCATCTTGTTCTCTTGATTCCTGTGCCTGTTCATTCGTTTCTGTTGGCTGCTCTTCTGTGGCTTCTGTTGTCTCAGCCATCGGTTGGTCCGTCTCCACCTCATCCTGGACGCTGGGCGGCTCTGCGTGGTCTCCATCACTAGCGTCATTGCTGACACTGGCTTGAGAAACTGCCCCATCGATTGGTGGTTGTTCGAGCGTTGAGCCATCGATGGTGTTTAAGAATGTGTTCATAGGTGAAGAGCCGATCTCCATCGACTGCTCTTCTGCATTTGCGCTCTCTCCTGCTACTGCTGCTGGGATACGGACCTCACCATTGATTTGCGGAGGTGGAGATATTGGGGTGTTGTCAAGTTGTTGTTGTCGCTGTACCTGTTCCTGTTGCGCCTGTTGCTGCCATTGTATATACGACTGCACTCGTCCATGTTGGTCTTCCAGCAGATGCTCCTGACTGAAGCCGCGTGCGTGCCAGCACGCCGCACAGTCGCTGCAGAGGCTCTTGGGGCTTCGTGGGTCGCACATGGAGCAGCGCAGTACCCATGCGGCCTCATTGCACCACTCACACAGGCGCACAGCGTCCGTCATGGCAGGAGGATGATGCGCATGCAGCGACCAGCTGGGACTGGAGCGCTTTCCGTGACCCATTTGTCATTGGGCTCATTGAAACTGAAAACCAGTTTATACCGGTTCTGGATCGATATCCGCTGCCCGCTCTTCAATTTGCCACATCAAACGCTTCGTTGTTTTGCAAACCGGTCCGTTAAATAACGCGAGCGTGTTTTTGCCACCATGGCTCAACCTGAGATGTCCACGAAGATGCAATGGGAGACTCCGAGGGATGATCTGTCTGGGCTCAGTCTGGGTTGAGGGCGGCAACATGCCACATCACTGGGCTCTGGTCACGATACCGATCACAACTTGACGAGGACTTTGTATAAAAAAACGCAATCAAACCGGCCACATATTGCGGACAACACAGAAGGACCCACATGACAGAGCATATAGCAATGAGCTCAAGGTCACGACGCGTCAATCAATGACAAGACACAAGAAAAGAGAAACGAAATGTACCAAGTGCTGTCTCAAATTCGCCTCTTTCAAATCAAAACGCGAGTTACTCTGCTGGATCCTCCCGCAGTCTTCGCCCCTGCTTGGCCTTCTCCTTCATCTCTCTTGATCTCCGTGGGCGTCCGAGCTGCAGATCCAGTTCGTTGCGTCGTCGCAGCGATTCGAAATCGTGGCAGGCGTCTAGGTCGCGTACTTGGCGGTCCATTCGCGCGCAGTGGCGTCATGGCGGGCACGATCTGTTCTATAGACTTGCGCGATCTCTGGCACGAGCGGATCGTCCGGGTTGGCGTCCGTGAGCAGCGAGCAGATCGACAGCAACACCTTCGAGATCGTGAGCGCGGGGCTCCACTGGTCTTTCAGAATATCTAGGCAGATACCACCGTTGGCATTAATGTTGCAGTGGTAGATTCGCGTCGTGAAGTTGACCTTTGGCGGCTTGAACGGGTAGTCGGCCGGGAAATAGATGTTCAAGAAGTACACGCCGCCGGCGTAGGGGCTGTCTTCGGGGCCCATGATGGTCGCCTGCCAGTGGAACAGGTCGTCGCCCACGGGGCCGGCGCTGCAGTTGGCGGGCGGGTCCCGACCCAGGTCCTGCAGCTCTTTGTTGATTCGCTTGAGCGCCATGTCTTCCGAAGGTCTTTCGCGCCGCTGAGAGAGTTTTGCTTTCTGAGGAGAGGGGGGAAAGAAGCCCCAAGGGCAAAACGGGCGTTCAGGAGCGCAGCTGAGGTTTTAGGGGGGGTTGTGAGGTTTTGGAGGGTGCGCTGCTTCCCCTCTTATGTAGCAACTGCAGAGCAAGAAGAGGGAAAGATCAGGTTGTCGGATGAGGGGCTGGTCATATTCGAGAAGTTTTGCTGTTTCCTTCCCTTGGGGTTCTTTTATGCGATGGTGCGGTGGGTTCTTCTTCTTCTTCGGCCACAACGAGCGATTGGCAGACTGGATGTCACGGTCCGGATGAACGCGTAGCCTGCTCGCGCCAACAGCGATCGTCCTGCTTCTACGAGCGACGGTCGCGCCTACGAAGGTGACGTGGAGCGAAAAGCGCGAGTGTTTATGCACGCTCTTTCTTCGTGTCCACAACAGATAAATCCATGTATACCACCTTAAATTCCGTCCACGCGCCCTATCTCGTGTTGACCACACCAGTCCGTTCAACGAACCCACCAAATCTGGTTTAGTCGTCAGCCTGGCTCTCTACCCCCTCTTGGGCCGGTACCGCCGACCACTTCCGCATTAGCCAGTGAGGACCCATGGCCGGCGGGTACTCGGCCGCGGACTCGCCGCGCGACTCGTTCTCGGACGAGCGCTATGCCAAGCTGGTGCAGGAGACGTCCAAGGGCATCGCTGGCTTCAACCAGCTCACGCGGTCCATCGCGCAGAAGATGTCGCTCTTCGGCACGCCGCAGGACTCGCGCGCCAACCACCAGCAGCTCAACGAGCTCACCGACAAGGGCAACAAGATCGTGACCAAGATCCAGCGCCGACTCAAGGACCTGGCTCAGGCCTGCGTGGGCCCGCAGGCACGCACGCGCAAGACGCAGGTGAACAAGCTCTCGACAGACTTCAAGAACCAGCTGCGCAGCTTCGAGGAGACTTGCAAGCGGCTCGTCGAGTCGGAGAAGAACGCCGTGGACCTCATCCGACGCTCGTCCACCTCGTTCCGACAGAGCGACGACATGAAAAAGGCCAACAACAACAACAATGGCATGAACTTTACCAACTACAACGAAGACCAGATCTACGCGCAGGCCAACATCGTCATGTACGACGAAGATGGTACGAATGTCTGCATGTACTTGCCTGCAGCTCTTGAAACGGACTGATTGATGGCGCCTTTGGCATGCAGACCTGGCACGGAGAGAGGAAGACATCATCCACATCAACCACCAGCTGCGCGAGGTCAACGCGGCGTTCAAAGAGATCGACGGGCTGATCGAAGACCAGGGCGAAGTCATCGGTACGTCAGGCCTCTACATCATCCACCGGATGGCTGCTTCCATGTAAAAGACACTCACACATGCATATTCTACAGTCGAGATCGCGGACAACACCCAGGACGCGCGCGACAACGTCGACAAGGCGCTCAAGGAGGTGCGCCAGGCCGACAAAAAGGCCAAGTACTGCTACTGCGGACGAACCAAGCTCATGTGCTACGGCGGCTTTGCGCTCATCATCGCTATTTTAATTATCTCGCTCATCTCGGCCGCGAAGTAAACACCAGAGTTTGTGCACCCGTAACTAGTGACGTCGGCACGAACGAGCAAAGCAGAAAAAGCGGTCCGTGCATAATATATATCGCCTTCGGTGTCATGACGCTTCGCATTGCACTCCGCGTAGTCTATTAAGTGCTTCTACTGGTAGTAACTGGGCAGTTATGCTTCGGTATTCGCCAAGTGCCGGAAATGGGCGCCCATTTCGGTTACTAGATGCGATCCTCGCCGTTCATCGCGCTCGGCATGCTTGCGCGCCCGAAAGATGCTCCCAGCGACCGACATGATCATGCTGCCCATGGAGCCGGAGCTGTGACGTCTTCGCCGGTCTAGGAACGCTGGGTTATTCGCTGATTCTTCAGTGACAACCAGTCGATCGGAATCGGCACCACCAGAAGATGAATCCATCTTGTTGCTCACGGACTGGAACCGATTGCGAACATCGACTGAAAACATGGACGAAAACGGCACGAGTTTATCACGCTCGGACGAATCAAACTGCACGACGCACATGCGTTCTTTCTCGAGCACGCCTTCGACCCAGCCGTAAAAATACTGCACGCTGCCGTAGATGCGAGCCATGACGGCCTCGCCCACAGTAAAGGTCACTGGCCGGAGCTCAAAGCCGATGGTGTCAATGCTGTAGTTTGTGAGTTTCTGGGTGGGCGAAAGCGCATCAGCATCGTCCAACAGAGCGATCTTGTCTGCTGACACATTTTTCTTCTGCTCTCCATAGTCAAATACCAATGTATACATGGCGGAGACCCCTTCCGAGCTCTTGGCTATGATCCTCGCTGAGCAATACCGCCCGTACCGAGAGCTCCACCCAAGCACGTAGGTGTCATTTTGAAACTCCAGAACAGCCTGGCGCCTTTTTGAATTCGCACCGCCACGATCGACGATCATTTGCGATGGATACACTTCAAATGCTATGGTGCCATCCGAGAAGCGAAGGTCGCAGGCACTTGAATCGTGCTTCTTGATAATCACGCAACTTTCTACGGACGCCTTGCTTGGGTGATCGGCCTTAACCTGATAGCCGACCTCAAGCTGTTCCAATTCACCCACAGATCCAGCTACCTGCATGAGAACAGCATTCTTGAGAGACATGACGTCTACACCAGCTGAGTTGTGCGCGCGTTTGCGTTTCTGGATCAAGTGAGGCGGTATCTCGTATCCCGTAGATCCATCTGCAAAATCCACGGCTGCTGTGCAGTTTGAGTATACGCCATTCAGGATACCCAGTTTGTCTTCCATCACGCCTTCGTCGTCTCCCTCGCATCGAACAAAAATCTGGTCGCCGATAAACACGCACGCCTTGTTGGCACAGACCAGAAACTGGTCCTCTGTAATGTAAACAGCCTGCTTCTTCTTCGTCTGAACCGGAGTGAGTTTATCCGTCGGCACGTTCACCAATCGAATGCGGTTCCGAAGCAGAACTGTGTACATCGTCTGCGCTTCATTCGCGAGCGTGATTACGCCCTGACCCGAAAAGCGGCTTCCTGGGTAAAGGTTGACTTGGACTTTGCATCCTGCGTATAGTGGCGTGATCTGTCGTCTGAGATCTGCTAGCTGCTGCTCCAGCTCCTTCATAGACGGAAGGAAATCGATCTCTGACACAGGAAGAACTTTCACAGTGAGCATTTGATCTTCTTCCGCAATGATTTCGAATTTGGCTCCGTCCTCGAGGCGATTGTTGATCGTACCATACGCGCGAATGCCATCACTTGCACGTTCATACACTACTCTGGTGGTATTAGGCGGTTCTTTGGAGTGCTGGGCGCGGAGGTTCATCTGTTTGCCTTCCATCTGACGAATGTGCTCCATCGTGGCCACGTTAGATCCGACTGCAGAAGGTTGGACCTTTCTCGTTTTTCGAGATAAATACTCTGTGATCGTTGCCTTGAACCCCTTGGGCGATGGAAGCATTTGTGGGATGTTTTGCTGTCTTTCCGAGATCGATGACGAGCTCGACCGGCGTTGCGCGCGCGGTCGTATCTTGCCCATTCCGAAGGTTTGCGTCATCTGCTGCCATGGAGTCATGGTCATATCTTCTTCACTTGAATCGTCCGAGTCGCTTACTTGAGTTGAATCGTCATCGTACGCGACACCGCATTCTAAATGCTTCATCGCGATTGTCTCGTCGGGAACAAGCACGACGTTGACCAATTCTTCTCGAATGGTAATATACCGCGGCGGAGTCATCGAGAAATCCACCATCGTCTGCATCCAAGAATCCGTAGCTTGAGGGTGGTTCTCTCGCAAGCGACTCATCGCTTCGTAAGACGGAGATGATCTCGCTTTCGATCCCAGCAAAACGTGGTCGCTTGACTCGTCGACCGAGCTCACGAATGCGTCGATATCTTCTTCTACACTATCACGATGCTCTTCGAGCACGACTATGTCTTCTCGCTTGACTCGGTAATTCAACGTCCCGTCGTCAAAGATCACCATGAACAAGCCCGCGCCGAGATAGGTCGCAATGTTGCCCGAGTAAAAGCACGGAGTCTTCTTGTATCGAGCAAAGACCGGTTGGCCGTATCGCCAGGTGCCACGCAGAGCCTCAAACCGTGGCGCATCCGCTCCACGTCTTGCAAGATCACTGATAATAGACCGACCACTCATCCCTCGTGTGATGTGGAACGAGTCCGGCGCGGACGACGGCACCGACGAGCCTCCTCCTGACATCCGTCGAATCAGAATCGCCGGCACCGTCGCCAACCCCTCGCTGTTTTCCTGCACGGCAGCGAGCTCGGCGCCAACAGTTCTATCGGCATCGTCAACGACGTCAATCGGGTCGATCGTGGCACCCTCTTGCGGGTCGTCACCGTTCGTATCCTGCTCATTCGTTGCATCGGCCATATGGGAGGAGCACAATCCGCGTCACACTGAAGTCAAAGGACAGCGATCGATCAGGCACCACGTCGAGGAAGATATCGCATACTCCTCCAACGCTGTGCTGGAATCTCAACCAGAGGCACCGAGGGCCTGGGGGACTGACTGACTATAGTTGATCCAACGCGCATATGGGAAAGAAACGCCGCTCCTGTGCAGCTATTTTTGCATAACCCAATTTGGCTCTGTGTACCAATCACAAGCAGCAGCAGTGGTACAACGCCTGCGACTGGCCGGAATGAGCGTGTTCGTTCATATTGGCCAATGCGGGAACCAGGTGGGCGGAGCGTACTGGCGGCTTGTGCAGGACGAATATGGACCGCCGAATGCGCCTGCAGAGACAACAACAACGACGCGTAAGCGATCAGCTCCAGCGCGTCTGCGTGGCGGCGCTGCAGGATCAAGCGCGTGGCTGCAGCAGCAGTTCTTTCATTTCCGCTCGACAGCAAGTCCACGAGTGCAGCCAAAGGCCCGCTGTATCGTTGTGGATTCAGAGCCAAAAGTCGTTCAATCGATTTGGAACCAAGACGGTGGAGGCACAAGCGCCGGCGTCTCACCTGCGCATGTCCACGTGGAGCATGCTGGCCGTGGCAATAATTGGGCCATGGGGTACAATTTCCAGCAATATCACCGAAATGTGCTGCCTTCGAACACTCCCGCGGTGAAGGTTTACGAAAACGAAGACAGACTTGAGCTGATGGAGCTTGTCATGGATTCGCTCCAGAAAGAGATCGAAGGTGTGGATTGCTACCAGGGCGTTGTGCTCACGCACTCCATGGGCGGAGGCACTGGCGCCGGCTTGGGCTGCCGTGCTATGGAATGCATTCGTGATACATATGCCAAGAGCTACTTGGTTACGCTGTCGATAGCGCCATCCTTCCAATGTGGAGATACGCCGCTGCAAAACTATAACGCTGCATTCACGTTCAGCCATTTGCAGCAATATGCGGATTGTGTCATCTTCAAGGACAACGACGACCTGCTCCGCTCCGCTGGCTACTGGAAAGCCGCGCAAGCATCAGCATCGCCACGATCCAGGCCCCGGATTTCACTGGCGGAGCTCAATCAACTCGCTGCTGCAGATCTCGCGGGACTCCTTTTTCCAGTCACTCCCGTAACTTCGAAGGCGCCTTCTGCAGTGGCTCGACCGTTTGATTTTGGAACATTTATCCATGAAGCATGCCCAATGCCTTCCGTCAAATTCGTCGATGTGCGCACAGGGATTTTACGAGACCGACTGCCGGGCAAAACGGCAGATGCTGGTGCTTTCAATTCAATTCCTCATGCCGTGAAGGTGGCTGCCGTTTGGCCAGAAAGTGGTGAGCAAGACGAAGTGGATTCGATGCAGATGAAACTCACGCGACATACACTTCAGGCATTTCGTCGATCATCATCTGCGTCACGGTCAACTATTGCATCATGGGCAATTCTTCGAGGAGCCCAAAACTCAATCGATTCAGGCCTCGCAGCAGCCCGCAAGCTCGCTGTGGCTGTGGATACTTCATTTCCACGAGTGAGTTGGAACACAATGTCTCGTTGCGCTGCTCAATATTCATCTGAATCTCCCTTTGCGTCTCAAGGCGGGAAACTTTCCGTGACTGTCTGTGTGAATAATGGACATGTAGTCCCGAGCGTTCAGCACGTCTTGCAGCGAGCACAAGCACAATTTCGGGCTAATGCATACACGCACTGGTATAAACAGCACGGACTTGACGATGAAGCCTTCCATACCGCGTTCGAAAACTGCAGCCAGCTCATCCGTGAATATGACGATGCCTTGCGATGATATTTTCCAAGCTAATATCATTTACGCTGCTACGGACGCCCTCAAATACTGGATTTGCTGAGCTAGCACCCTAATTTTTGATTTGGATTCCAGCCATTGCTGCTGTAAATCGAGGTCTTGTTTCTCAAGCGCATTTAAATTTGAACGCATCGCATGGATTGTTTCTTCGGTAACATTTCTAGAGCATGAAAATAAAATATTAACAAACTCAACTTTCCCAAAAGTATGACAAAAGAGAGATACATACCGATTCGCTGTTGCTTCCTCCAATTCAGCTCGAACAGATTCTATTTTCGCTCGGAACACCTTCCATTCCGTTTTCCATGTCTTCCAGCGCAGCAACTGCTGCTCCAAGTCACCAATGGCATGCACTGATGGTCTAGGCTGAGGGGAAGGAATCTGAGCATCTCGATCGGCCACGAATTGATTACGTGTATCCAGGGGTTCTTCTGGTACTTGGAAGGCAGAAGGTGGTGCTTCGACTTGAAACTGAAACCCGTACTTTGATCTCAAATTGTGTAACGTCTTATTCGAATCACTATCGGAATTTTGCGTGATCATGTCCGGGGCTCCGCCAAGAAGGAGATCAACAGGTCGACGTGGTTGGGGGCGAGTTCGTGGCAACATCACAAATTCAGAAAGGCCTGAGCGCTCGGCTTGTTGCCGCTGATTCTCCATGGTTACCGAAATATGACGAGTTCTAATGGCGGGTGGATGCAAGTGTGCTCTGCGTTTAACCAGCCAGCTTTCGCTATCATCAACCGCATCAGGGAGAAGCCTCGTAGTATCACCGCATTTAATAGCTAGACTTTGAGGAGTCTCGATTCTTCTTTTCATCGTCAGATGATACCAATGACGAGCAATAGCTGCCACTTTACGCCATATTCGCGCAGTTTTAATGGCTTGGGCGTTACTTAAACGAGTTTCGCGTTGCTCGTGCAAGTGAGTCGCTGCTGTGATCCAATGTCGCAAACCTTCCCGAAGAAAGTAGTCTTGACGAAATTCAAACGCGTCATGAATGCGCTCTCGTTGACGCCGTTTGTTGACAGCAAACATTTTCCACCGAACAAACATCGTGCGCTCTAAAGTCAGCTTCCAATGAATTAAGGCTAATTTAGTTTGCCGCCAGTGCTCTTGCAATTGCATGTTCTTGATTTTCCAGCGAGTAAATGCTTTCTTCAATAGGCTCATCGCATAATGCCGTTTAGCTCGTTCATTCAAAATTTGCCGCCATTTCGTCGCAGCGACCCCTGTTTGCCATTGGGTAAAGACATTTTGCAACAACTTCAATTGCCATTGTCCGTAAACTTGGGAAATAATAATCCGTTCGGCAAATTTTTCATGACTGTACTCAGCCCAAGCGGCAAATATCTGGTGTTTGGAAGCAAGCTGCTTACCTTGCGAAAGATCGATCAGTTTTACCTCCAAAAGCTGTGTTCGATCGTGTTCCCCGAAGTAAAACGCTTTCCACCATGCAAATATTTCCGCTACAAAGCGCTTTTGCCACAATTCGCGGATCTTATCCAATTTGTTCGCAATAGTGTGCTTAATATCCAAAACACAACAAAATCCATGTGTCCAAACCCTTTCGACAAGCTTGGATTCATAATGATGCACTGCGATCCATTTTTTGCGCTCACTTTCCTTCCGGGTATTTGTGAAGTTTTTCCACCTTGTAAATGAACTTGCAAGTGATAGCTTTTGCTGTTCATATCGTCTCTTGGCAGCCAAATTAAACAATTGACGGCGCCTTTCAATGGTCTTTTGAAAAGCACTAAATCCATTTCTAAGATGGCTCAAATACCAAAATCGAACTGCGCGACGTCGATTGTTTTCACTCGTCTGCTTCGATGCTGTCCGGTTTTTCCATCCATCCCATGATTGCTGTAATAACCGCAGCCGGCGATCTTGCATCAATCGTTCAACGTCAACAATATGTGCAACTTGATCTTCCCATCGTTTCCATGCCAACTGCAGCAGTTTGAATTGATTCCTTTCCAAAACGTTTAAAACAGCATGATGAATTTTTTTGCCAAGAAAATGTTGCCGCCAGTGGTGAAATATTTGTTGAAGAAGACTAGAATGATACTTGCTTGATATATGCTCGTAAGTCTTGCGATACATGCTTGAACGAGATCGTTTTCTTACGCTTTCAGCACGCCATTCGCGCAAAATCCACCGCTTGAGTCGCTGCTGGGACCATCGTGTCATCGCAAAGCGCTTGATCGCATTGCATCTTACCGACCCGATCAAATGGCTGTATTTGTGCTCATTTCGCTTCATGATCACGTATTTACGCAGTCGCAGGAGCGAGTTCTTCATCAACTGGTAATATAGAAAAAAGTAAGCACGCTGCCGAAGCAGCGATTGCTGCTTTGAAATCTTCGTATATGCTTTCCACCGGCAAACGGATCTCCTAAATTGGAATCGAGCCATCTTGGATTGTATATAGTGTTTGGATTCAGTTGCCGTTTCTACCAATTGTCCAATAGACCTCCATTGCTGACACATTACGCAAAGCATCGTCAGCGCCAATCGCATTGGACTCACATTGACTGCTGTCACCCACCTGGAAAGCCCGCGTTCTGTGAATACAAACAACCACATTTAAAAGCTTCCTGCCTTTCTCAGACATGTCAATCTCAAGCAGCTGATGTTCGTGTGGAGCTTGCAATTGTGTTGTCGGAGGCATGGTCACCGTAGCCAACGACTTCCGTTTGACGACATAATCACGCCAGCGCAGCCAATACAGACGCTGGCGAAACATCGCTCCAATCACACATGCTTGCTCCACTTGCTGCATATACAAGTTCAAGATGGATCAGCATTGCACGTCCCGGTTCAGCATGATTGTGAAATAGACAGCAACGATTCAAACTCCCACCTTTTTGCGCTGTCTTCGCGTCAATATCGTTTCTTTCCATACGCAAAATGCACGAGCACAAAGCCCTTGCTCTACACTTTCATCCAGTGTATCTCGTTCCTCCGTATATAGCGGTTCAGTCCTTCCCCGCAGCGTCTGAACATGCTCGCTGCCGTCGCCGTTCGCATCGCCATGCTCGCGAAGCATGGATTCCAAAAAGTGGCGCCGCTTTTCTTTCCATTGATTGGTCAAAAACCTTTTTTCTCACATCAGGTCTTTTCAGCCAATAGCTGTCCGTACTGGTCGCCTCGGAATCCGAGCTAAGGCAGTGGTGGCGGCCCAGCACGGCACTCGAAGATGGACCGCTACAAAGTGCAAGACGTCGTGCCCTTTGAAGGGCGCTTCTCGTCCTGGGAGGCCTTCGATGTGGCGCGCAAGGCCCACGGCGAGAAGACCCACACCATGTACGTGTGCCGCAACACAGTCAAGGTCGAGACCGCCAACAAGCGTCGCAAGCTGCAGGTCCCCGCGTCCTGGGTCTACGATCGGAAGGTGAGCGAGCGCGCCCCGATACGCGTTCCTTCCCTTGTAAGGCTGATGCCATGAATTTTCCTATGTGGATGTAGGTGTACGTGTGCACGCATGGATACCGCCGCATTTCGCGCTCGAGCGGCGCGCGGCCGCGGCAAAAAGTGCGCTTCACCAACTGCCGTGCGCGGTTCACGGCGTCGGTGGTATGCGATGTGATCAACAACACGCAAGTACTGTGCATTATGATCACGGGACAGGTACGAGGACAGGTGGAGAATCACGCTGCTGCTGTGATTAGTCTCTGCTTGCTTTACCCCTGGCAGGAGCTCTAAGATTCGCTGTTTTCTCCTATCTGGCAGCATCTGGAGCATGATGACCACCCTGTGAGTCTTGAGCAGTGGCGCCACTACTCGCAGAACCGTGCGTCGATCATTGAACATCCCTACTTGACGCATGAGGCTGAACTGCTTCGACGCATTGGGTCCAACAAGCGCGTCGCGAGACAGCACATAGAAACGCTAACGGGCAAGGTGTGCACCATGAAGGACATGCATAATCTCTATGCTCGCCTCAAGAAACGGGAAGACACGATCAAGAACAACACCACTTTGATCCAGGCCGACCCAAGTGTTCGTGTGGAGTCGGTGCTTCAGCAGTTTGTTGACACGCACGTCGAGAACCATGTGAGCATTCTCTCCGACGATGAAGGCTTTAATGAAGCCATCTGTATATCAAGCAAGGCCATGCGTGAGCATTTCCAGGTATTCTCGGAACTATGTTTGCTCGAGGTCACCATCTGCCAGTTGCCTGGCATTGAAAGCGTGCAGTTGCATGGATTCTTGACCATGGATGCTCTGGGCAACGCCAAGCCCGTCTTCGTGGCGCAATCTCTCAGTACGACGACGTCTCTCTTGCGTCGTATTTGCCGTGATTTCAAGCGCACGCACCCGAAGTGGGTCGACATGAAGGTCATTGTCATGGACAAGTTGCTTCCGGATGTGGTGAACGTTGTGAACGAAGAATTTATGCATGCGCGCGTTCTATTGTGCCAGTTTTACGTGATCAAGTTCCTCTCGTCACTTGTGATGCAACCGGAGTTCGAGGTTCCGACTGTTCAGCTCCAGGAGCATGTTCGTGAGCTGCTCAAGCAAATGATTTTTGCACCCACTGAGCAGCAATATTTGAATTGCAAGGCGATGCTGCAGCAAGTGCTCGAGCACCGGCTCGATAGCCCTTTGCTCATGCATATCGACCAGCACTGGGAGCCCTACCGAAGTCTTTGGGCATCTTATGCTCGTGTGCAAGTGCTTGAATTCTCCCAGTTTTTTACGAAGGGCCTGGAATCCTTTTGGAATCCCTTGAAGGCTGCATTTGAGCGCAACAGTGGCGGTGGTGCCAGTATCACGGGCTCGCTTGATGATGATGGTGAACTCCAACGCAGTGGGCCGATCGCCAAGTGCATCTCGGAGGTCTTAATGGTTATCAAGTTTATTGAAGATGAATGGACCGCGAAAATGCTGATCTTGGAGATGACCAAACCGACGACGGAGTTTAGCAGTGATCCGTTGTTGCATTTTCTCGTAAACTGCCTCAGTAGTTTTGCAGTCAGTCTCGTAAGCTCGCAATTGACGATGATGAATTCGTCGAACAGCGGTGGAGGCTCGATGTCTGTCATGAAACGCCGTCCCGTTGCGAAGTCTCCCAGTGATCACCACCATCACCATGGACACCAAAACGTTGTTCACGGTCAACAGCATGGGCAGATCCAGAATCATCATCACCACACTGCCCACGAGGCAGACGTTGCTGGCATTTTATGGACGGACAAAATCAGCAAGGTGAAGAACACGATCTTGCGCGACTGCAGTCGTTGTGACTGTGACTTCTATATGCTCTATCACCTGCCATGCCAGCATTTGATTTGGTACGAACTCACGGTGCTCAAACACAAACAAGTGAGCATGAGTGCAGTTGGACCGCGCTGGTTCCTTCGCACGTTCCAAGTGCCCAAGATTGCCTCGCAACGCGAATCAAACGAGGTAAGTGCCGTTGCTATTGTTTTTGTCGGAGTTGTTGCGGTCGATGATCCTAATGAACTTCTTTTTTCGTGCCTCTCTGCGCAGATTGAATATCACCTTCTGTGAGTTGAGTTGTCTGTTTTGTAGTACGCAATCGGAATAGTCGGATATAAGAGCGAGCAGTACCCACGAATGCGTCGATCATATTCAACCGATGCGTCCTCAGATCAGAGGAGTAACGGTGGAGTAAACGGTCCGCTGCAGCGGGAAAATACGACTAGAATTGGTTTGCGAAAAGTGGGAAGAGCAGTCAAGCGCGTATTGGAGCGAGCAGTGCCGTTTATTGCTTGTTTGTGTGTTGTTTTCGAACCGATCCAAGCAAAGCTGAAGCAGGAGAACTCTGTCTTGTGCGTTCATAAATGGATTCGATTAATTGTTTGTTTCTTTCGAGCGTGTCTATTCTCATACACATGAGCTGTGAAGTTGGTCGGTACTGTACACTGTACTGTTACAGTCTTTGTTGCATTGATGACTGCCCAAGACGAAGACCCGATGTATTAGAGCCTTTCTCAACTCTGCAAGCACTTGTAGCCGGAAGGCGTCATCCAACCTATGTGCACTGTGATTGCGCCTTCCTGATTCCATGTTTCAAGGGAACTGAGAAGCGTCATCCACAACGCATCGTTCAAGTTGTTTCGATGTTGCTCTCGCGCCAGTGGTACATCGCATTACAGCCGCCAATCGATATTCAAGCTTCTGCAGTACTGCAGTACCGTATCAGTGGCGTGCACGGCGGATGGGGAGGCAATAGCGTGAATAACTTTCGGAAACACTACAGTCCATGTTTCGGGATCTTTTATGTGCATACCATTTTTGTTGGAGCAGTTTAATAACTCGCGCTCAGCAAGGCAAAGCTAACGCAAGTTGGTCTAGGTGAATGCCTCCACCATTCAGGTGCTTATGAGCCCAACGCCAAGTTTGGAGTCCTTCTTGGGGTAAAGTTGCCTGGTTCATGAAATCGTACTTTGAAAAGTAGTATACGGTACGTGTATTTTGTCCACGTTTTCTCTATGAATTTTCTGTGTTTCGTCCATTTTTTCATTTTCGAAAACATGGACTGTATCATCGGCCAATAACTTTGATGCGTTCGCTTCGTCATCTCCAAACAACACCACCATTCCATACAGTACTTCAATAGAAGACTCTCTTCTGTCAGTAGGAATGACCGTCGCGAGTGCAATTGTACACAGGTGCGGGATCAGCCCAACAGCCTTGTTCTTGCCCTATCAACACCGCCTTCATAAAACATACAGCAAGCGCCAAGACAAGCTGCAGAGCAGAAAGTTGGGCCCGCTATCATATCGTTCGTTCTTGGCGTTCGAATTACACCATTGCGTTTTTCAGCAACCTGCAATCCCGAACATGCATGTGATGGGATATTTGTACGTACACGATAATCTGTTCGCGCGTATTTGCCCACAGTACGAGGTTCTCGGTCGCGGTGTATCAAATGCACGATCAGAAACCAGCAGTTTTGAGTGCACGTGCACATTTCACATCAGTACTGTACTGTACAGGCAAGCAAGCAAAAAATCCACCTGGACGGACTAATCCTGTCGGATTACTATCGCTTCTGTAGTCGCACATGGTCTGCGACACCAGGATAACCGAGGAGGAGTTGGAGTCCCCATCCAAAACACCATTGTGACCAATTGTATGCCGACGAAACCAGCGTGCGATTCAAAATGACACCCACACGCACTCTTGACACCAGTGTGCCAGGAGCATACAGCACCGTACAAGTGGTTTCCCAGCTCTTGATTCTTCAAATTCTTGGGACTTGTGTGTGAATTTTGACCAATGGAAATGCGACACCTCGGCACTCCGCGAATTAAGTCGGGTTAACTCCCTAATCTCAAGTTTAGACATCCGCACCGAGAGAGAGAGAAGCCCAAAGAGACCCACTTTTCCAAGCAGATCCTGCAGATCCTCCTCCTCAGCAAAGCTTTTAACTGAGTGACACATTGAGAAATGGTAGGACAGAAGTGTTTGGGTTGTACAGCTCACCAGCAAATTTTCAGCTCAATATTTCAGTGGCTGCGGAAGAAAAATTGGCGAGAAGGGGGAAGCCCGCCGAGAGATTCCCAGCAGCGAGCAAAATGGCACGAAGCTTTTAGGAATTCATCACTAGGTGAATCTGCGGACTTTACCCGTGAGATAATTTTGCATGCATGCAAACATAAAAGTCCCATTCCCACCTTCTTCACGAAAAGCAACGCGGCAGAAAGAGGTGTCCTGGGAGCGTACCGTGTATACAGCCAAACTTGTTGGCACTTGTTCCGGCAGCAAGCAAATCGTAGAAGATATTATCCTGGGCCGATGCTATAAGTCAGGAGTCACAATTTGTCTGGGACACAAAACACTATGCAGATACAAATATTTCTAGTCATTCTCAATGCATTCATACGTTTGGCCACGAGATACTATGTACAGTAGTTGCAGCAGTTCGTTGGCCACTGTGTTGGCAAGTGCTGGACTATAGCTAAAATTGATCTTGAAGCGTAAATCTATCTGTATCAAATTCACGCGGAAAGGTAAAAAGACGAACCAGAGACGGTTCATTATCACTCAGCACGTTTTTGGCCTGCTGTAACTGCCTCAGCATAGAAAAAAGACAACAATCTTCTTCTCCACCTGAATGCACACGACGATACAATTTGCTGCCTCATCCCATCATTGCCCCTCCCAATTCTTCTTCTGCAATGGATAGATGGCTCTTTTTTCAAGAGTAGGACGAACGGAACAACTGCATTTGCTTGAGGTCGTCGCAACCTCCTTGAGGATCGAAAATATTCGCTTTGTTTGAAGAGCTGATCAATAATCATTATTCTGCCATAAAATACTTCTCTTTTATTTGTGGAGAAAAAGTTCCAACCACAGTATATGTACAGTATCGCATTTTGTTCCCCATATCTTTCTGCTAACGTGAGTAAGCCTGCAATCGCCGATGTGTGTGTTTTTCATCGCTTCAGGCTCAACAGTGTCTCTGACTTGCATATAATGGCCCGGCTTTGCATAAATACGGAGCGGCCGCCCATCCCCTCAAATACACCAATCGGAGATTTGTGGTCAGTATTGGTCAAGCTCGTGGCTACTGGGTTAGTGCAAAGATCTGATTGGCTCATTTCACATGCCCTGATTGGGCTTTTTTATGCGTGGCCTGGTTTGCGCCCTTTCTGCTATGGACGCGATTTGATTTCCCCCCAAGTTGCGATTCTACAGTGTAGCGAGGAGGCTGGTGCAACATAGGTACAACTCCAGGTGCGCAGCGGCAGCCCATCCCCCTGCCCTCCGCTCTGCTCCTCTCTTTTGCTCCTCGTCCTTCTCCTCCATCGAAGGAAGGGCATACGCGGACCGATGGGTCGTTCATTCCAGATTTTGCGCCGCTGGCCCACACAGGCTCCAGAGCAAATCGTCCTCCTCATTGCGAGATCTATTGCAGCACTATAGCGACCAGCCACAGCTTCCGATCATGTTGGTCAAAGTCAGCTCGCCGTCCTCCTCCACCAGCGCACCCTCCTCTCCAGTATCACGCGGAATCTGGTCCCGTGAGGAGCACGATCGATTCCTCGACGCCATGAAGCTGTACCCAAAGGGTCCGTGGAAGGCGATCGCGGACCACATTGAGACGCGGTCCGTGCGGCAGGTGCAGACCCACGCGCAAAAGTACCAGGAAAAGGTCTCGCGTCGATTGCGCGGCCTGCGCAAGTCGAAAAAGAAGCTCGTGCGACCGGAGCATCGAATCGACGAAGACACCATGGAGCTGTGCAAGCTCGTAGACAGCGCCACCGAGAAGCTAGCAGCAGCATCCTCGACCCGATCGTCGGTATCATCTCCAGGTGCAGGCGGGTTCTCCGACGACCAGAAGCACGAGACCATCCGCGATAGTGTGCTGGCAGACATCAAGACCGAGCCACTGGATCCACTGCAGCTCGATTGTCTGGGAAAGGACTGTCCGCCGGTGCTGCCGGTGGTCGACCTCTACGACAATATCGAACTGGACCCCGTGCACGTACCGAGCGTAAGCGAATCATTGGATTTCCTGATCGAGTATCTATCTATCGGCAACAATTCATGCGACTCGGATAATTAAACCAAGCAGACCAAGCGAGATGGCACAGTGCCATGTATGAATAGTATTTAACGCCCAAGGGAAAGCGGAACAAACAGACCGGCCTGAAGACCACAGGATAAAAGGCAATACTACATGTGAAGAGAGATGCGTTGTAGATACATAGCACTTGTTGGTTCAAAGGGACTTTCCTCATCCAGTCGCGTGCCTTTGGACCACCGTAGACAGACAGGACGATGGATAGAACGAAGATGTGTGGGTTGGGTGGGAATTGGTACACGCCTGGTCCGTATACGTGCAAGGGATATGTCTGGGCAAACTCGAGCACGCCATACTGTGCGCATCCCAGTGGGGAAACAAATCAAGTCTCTTCTTCAAAGCGTCGCTTTCTGCTTGCTTACACTTTTACCTGCTTATTCCTTCTGCTCTTTCTCATCTAACGCATCAGCCGTCAATGGCATTTGCCCACGTGCCCAATCCTGTCAGAAAACGCAGCTTTTCCCATCTAGACTCAGGTGCGCGTTTTTAGGCTGAGAGTGATGGTACAACCTGCATTTCGTGGTTCTGCGATACAACACCTTCGGTTGCACCCGCTTGTCTCATCTCCTTGTGGCCAACTCTTTCTCCTTTTGCCCGTCCTCTTTTTCTCCTCCCCCCTCCTCCTCCCCCTCTCGTCCTCTTCTCCTCAACAGTGGCCTATTTTTGGCGGGCCAATGGAATTAATCACTTCAACATGCCAAAAGAAGGAGCAAATGCGTGGCAATCAAAGTCATTTGTTGAGAGAGGGAAGTCCATCTGGGTCTGCCTCTGTGGAATGTGTCGCATGCCAATTTGCCTTCGTCCTTCAGGCTGCTTCGTTCGGCAAAAGATATCACACGAACGATGAGCCTGCCCACATATGTACAACCTCTCAGTTCACATCTGGTGGTGTGGCATCTGTCTCGAGGAGCCCCACATAAAGTTGAAAGATGGAGCCACCAAGAAGTAGCCAGCTGCTCTGTGCTAGACAAAGAGAGCACTTCGCTTTTCCTTCCAAGGTCGCCAAAGCACATGACTGCTGCATTCACAAATCTGTCCTACACATGCACGAATATTTATGCGACACCAGCTGCTCAAAATGGCTATATAGAAGAATATATGATTTTTGTTAGCGAAAGATAATAATTATTCGTTTGGTACTATAGCGTGCCGCCACCTTCACGCCAGCAGTAGCTGAATGGTTTCTTGTAGCTCGAGATTGTATCGCATGTCGTCAAACAGACTGGTGTACCCAGACGAAGCGGACGGGTCGAAGGGCAATGGCTCGAGCGTCTCGAGCATGCGCTTCAACTCCATGCTTTGCGCAATATCCGAGACGAAGTTGGCCGTCGAGTTCTGCGTGCTGGACTTGTCGCTCCCCGATCCCATGGGTGTTCGAATGAACTCGGCCGGTGAACGAGGCGAGCAGCTCTGCGTCGTCATGGTCGACGACGCAACCGACGTAGCAATAGTTACACCAGAACTTGCTGAGATTGGACCGGATCCACTGATACGGTGGATGGAGCCAGCAGTGCCGAGGTCCACGCGGTGGTCGGGTCGCGTGCACGTCTTCTTCTGCTTGCGCAGTCCGCGCTGTCGTCGGTGAATTTTCTGTTGGTATTTCTGTGCATGGGTCTGCACTTGCTTGATCGATCGCGTACCGACACAGGCTGCGATGGCGCGCCATGGGCCGCTCGGGAACCGCTTCATAGCATCCAGGAACCGCTCGTGCTCCTTCTCGGACCAGATACCGCGCGTGATCGTGGGCGGGGTTGATCGCGTTGGGAAGTCCAGCGTCGGCATGGTGACTCGCAGGGTTGGCAGGTTGTCCATGATCAAGGAGGTGGTGTGTATTTGCGCAGCAACGAGCAAATTTCAGAATGGCAAACCTCCATAGAGCACATGTTTTTGGCCTCTTGGCTTCGTGCCTCCTCTCTCCTCCTGAGATACACTGCGCCCATCCCCATCTGGGCCGCCACTGCAGCCGTTCCTGCACTCACCTGCCTGCAAGCACCAGGCCTCGGGCGGCTGGCAACGAGTGGGAACAGAGGAGGAGAACATAGACCAGACGTGCCATAGAGTTCTCCTGCCTTGTGTGCTGGCCTCTTGCAAGTGAAATCCCCGTCACACACAGACGAAGATCCTCCACACACAAGGGCCATTACTGCCTAATGTCTGGCGGCTTCAGTTCGAGTGTAAGCAACCCTCGTCCACACCGAGAAGTCATTCACGTGCTGACTATAGGATCCTTGTGAAGATGAGCCTGCCTTATGTGGATCCGTTGTACAGTTAGAATGACATCGGCTCCTCTCTATTTTCCGTGCACCTGCAGCTGTCAGATTCCGATCCGCTTGACCCACGGAATCCGCTGCTGCGTCCGCAAAGATACATTCATCTTGGCCTATTCTTCAGCCCTGTACTACGGTGCCGTACAGTATTTTGGGTGAAGCGTCGCGGCAATGTGTTGTTTATGGTCCACCGCCACGGGCTGGTGAGTGTATCCGCCTGATCTGAATGTGGTCAGCAGTGTGCTGAACTGAAGGGATGCGCCTCAACACGACAAGCGGAGCTGGAATTCAGCATGTAATAGAAAACCCGATGAGGAGAGAAGATCCGCAGCACCGCACGTCACAAAGCAACATGTACGGTATCCTATTGTTGCGCACAGTTGAACCACAAGAACAACAAGAAGCACTGCACACATGATCAGCCCCATACAAACATACTAAATCCGACATGTTGCTGCCTTCAGGTCAGCTTGCACGTTAAACGCGCCGGTTTGGTGCTGCTTTCTTAATTTTAAGTGGACGGAAACCACCACCCTTTCAGGATTCCTCCCCCTCTGACCGGTTGAAGTAATAGCTTCCTTTTCTCGTGGCCCCCCAAGCGGAGCGGAGCGGATGATGAAGCAGGAAGAACTGTTTGGCAACCATTACAGCAGATTGTTGTCCATTTGCTACCAGAAGCAATGGACTAAAGCGCTGGAGTTTCTCACACACGAGAGCGTGTCGGTACTGAACTCGCAGCGATTACTTACGAGCACATCCGATCATCTCAACAGTCACTGAACACAGCACGCGCCCTTTTGAAATTCAGCCGACCACTGTCCATGCTGTTGTTCATCAAGCCGTCTTGGACAACCGAGAGGTGCGTGTTTGCGTGTATGTGTATCTAGCGCCTTCTGCCGAATCTGAGAAACTTTGTACCCGTAGGACACGGTTGAGTTCCTGCTTACGAACACTTCGTGCAACCTCAACACATCCTACCAAAAGGTAGCGTAGCATATCCGAGCACCTATAGGGGAGAAGGAGGAGAAGAGAAGGATACCCTTTTCGTCTTCCCTCCCCTCCTCTCCTCTACTTGACGGACATAGAGGAGCGATCTCACCTTGCGCACCCTCGGAACTGTAGGATGGGAAGACACCGCTCCATCACGCCATTGAGCGCAAGAATCTGGTATGTACGCACGCATGGCTCCGCTCCGCTTGCTGTTCTGTAGCGACGGGGTCATGATTTAATTCTGTGATCGGTATATGTACACACATGTGTGATTTCACTCCTCCATCCTCCTTATATCTAATCCATAGAAAGTCATCCGCTTGCTAGTCAAGGCTGGCGCGCAAGTGTCCGTGCCTGACAAGAAAGGCGTGCGGCCGTCCGATCTCATCACGTGGACCGAGACGATCCATCCGACGATCGTCACGCCTCTGCAGGACACGATCTTCAAGCTGCAGCAGAGCAACGTGGCGCTGGACGAGCACACGCAGGCGCTCACCACGCAGACCCAGTCGCTCAATGAGCGGACGGACGCCTTGGAGCTGCAGGCCGCAGACCAAGAGCACGAGTTCAAGGTCACAAGAGCGTATCGAGAGGACCTGCATACATTCATAGAGCGCGCGAAAGTCACGACGCAAAGGCTGCAGTTGGAGACTCTAGCGCAAGACCCGAAGCTCGAGCGTCTGCAGAAAGAGATCGAACGCTCGCGTGCGAGTCAGAACGAGGAGCTGCAGGACGCCCTCCGGTGTCAGCAGCACACCCGAGCCATAGAGGACGACACCGCCCAAGTGAAGCAGAGCCACGAGACTCAGCTCAAGAGGCTCGAGGAGACTCGTTATCGACTCGCAGTGAAATGCGAGGTGCTGGATATGGTGCGTCGATTTGCAGGCAATGAAGCCATGCAAGTGCAATCACTACGTGCCATCCATCGGCTCTGCCAGACTCCACGTAAGTTCCGATCTTTGCATTTGATCAATGAGGTCGTTCGCTCATCCAGTGTCTTAATCGCAGACAACCGAGCGAGGCTGCTGCATCATGGGCTTCAAACGCTTCTGATCGACACGATCGATCGCTTCCCACAAAACGAGACGCTCTACGTGAGTGCCTGCAGGACGATCACGCTCTTGGCACATCAAGAGCATGATAACGCCCCATGGCCGACCAAGAGACTCGTCGATCGATTACTGGAGTCAACCATGGGCTTTGCCCACTCACAGGGCTATGACGATATCAGTCGCCTCACCATTGGCATCTTCGAGCACCTCCAAGCTGCTCCCGTGAACCAAAACGTACCCATTTCTGGTGAGAATCGTGTTGATGCTGTGGTTCAGATGCCGTGACTAATGGCCTGCTCATCCTGTCATCTGCAGACCTAAACGCCATCCTGCACAGCGCATACGATCGGTGGTTCCGTCATCCATGCTGCGCTCGGCTTAAAGCTCAAGATCTGCAGCTATCCATTACAAACGGCCGCGCTGCAGCGTCACGATGAGCAAGTACGAGTACTAAAGCATTTGATAGCATGAATATATATTAGTCAGTACGGACAAACATGCGCCCAAAGCCCTCGTAGGCACTTCAAGGCACCTCATCATTCACAATAGCCATCTCAGTGCTCTGTTCGCGCCCTTTGCTTGGGCAGAAGGCTCTCTCTCATCACCGACGACGCTGCTTCTTGCTCTGGGGCTGTGTTTGGGCAGCCGCCTCTCGCTCGACGCTCTTGCGCTTGGCCTCTGCTCGCTTGTTGGTCTCCAGATCGAATCCGACGGGCGTCGTGAGCTTGGCGCGTCGCACAGCCGGGATGCCCTGCACTCCGGACGAGCGCACCGCCTACAGACACAGTATGTTAGCGCATCTTCCCATTCCTTTAACGCACTGCCACTGAGCGTACCGATTCAAAGGTCGACGAGCTGGTGCTGCTGGCAGACGCTCTGGGCGGCAGAATCGGCGCGCGCGTGGTCTTCTCAAGGTAATTCTGCGTCTTGCGTCGCATTTTCTTCACCCGGCTGCGGATCGCCTCGATCTCCATCAGCTCCCGAGACGTCATGGTCAGCAGTTTGCTCTTGGCGGTCTTGGCCGGAACCCGCTGGAACTTGGGGGACGTCGGGATCGTCAGCCGGCCGTTGGCCTTGGCCACGCGCGAGAGCTTGCGGCGTCGGCCTTCGATGGACCGCATCTCGGCGCGCTCCTTCGCTTGGCCCGTGAGCCGCTTGGTCGTGGCGGCCGCCAGCGACGCCTGCGTGGGCCGCAGCAGCCGCGCGTTGGCCTCGATCGCGCGCACGCGGGCCACACGCGGCGGCATGCCCCGGAACAGCTCGCGCGCCGGCTCGTCGAACTGCTTGCTCATGTCCACGCCGGCCATTTCTTCTCGTCTGAGGAAGGAAGTGCGCCCTTTTTTAAACGTTTGAATATGGTTTTCAGCCAATCAGGATAGATTTTTACAGATAAAGACCAATGGGAATGTGTAAATGGGTGAGAGGAGATTTGATTGGATGAAATTGTGAAAAGCTATTTCAGACTACTAAAGGAGCATCATGAGCACTTGGGCATGATGCGACACACGCGGTAGGCCAAAGCTCACTCTTTTGCTGCATGTGCATGCGCAAACGGCGGATACGAGATGCATTATAGACTGATGCACTGATTGGCAACGGCTGCATCTCTCTTGCTCGTCTGGTGTTTCGACAGCAAAGTGCAGCAGGATGCGCATGCCGCGCCGCCACCGCCACCGCCTGGAAGCGAAGATGTCGCTGCGGTGCAGCGTTTGAAGATGACGATCGCGCTCAAGCCGCAAGACCGACCAGCGAATTTCCCACCCAACTTCACGCATGCCGTGAGAGAGGAGTACGCCATGAAGTACCTGGCTAGGATTGGCGCCAATGCGACGCCGGCCAACATTGCGCTGGTGCTGAAGCATCTGCCGCTGGAAGACTGCCACTTGACCACGGCCTGGCGATCACGCGGATCGATCACGGACCAGATTACGATTGATATGTTCCCACGTCCACCAAAGCCGGAGTTTCGCTCTGGTGATAGCGATAACGGCTCAGCGACTGGCAACAATATCCGGTAAGAGCGCAGGATGAATGCCAATGGCTATGCATGTCCACTGCTCACATTGCTACTGCTTGGATGAGCAGCGTGGAGGGAAGCCATGGAGGCAGCAGCAGTCAGACATCAGCGAATCGTGATACGGTTGGGCTTGCGACTACCAAGGCGTATCAGTACGGATCGCTGTGCATGTCGTTCGACGACATGAAGTGCCAGTATCTGCTGCCATTCAAGCACGCCGCCAAGGAAAAGATCGATGTGCTCACGACCTACGGCATGAAGAACCACGACGGCCACCAATCCTCCAATCAGATCCAGCAACAGCAGCAGCAGAACCTGGAAGCAAGCGTCATTGTGGGACGAATCGGAGGTCGTAAAGCGTCCATGCGGCGGGTTGAAAGCTGGCATGAGGATGAGTCCGATGTCAAACCTGAAGCTGTTCAGCAGATGCTCAAGTCGTTCTATGGCGCTCTTCCGCTCGCGTCACTGGGCTTGCGCTCCATGAAGGACAGAGAGAATCTCTACGAGGCGCTGCTGGACTCGACAGTCGTGCAGCTCATCTTGGCCACAGCCACGTACCTCAATCTCCAAGTCTTCTCTTCGGCGCTTGGGATGAATAACAACACCAGAAGAGCAATCGAACAAGCGCAGCAGGATCAGCCAGCAGAGAAAGAGTTGGCTTACGTGGCTTCCATCCGGTTGTTCTCGCGACTCAAGCAGAAATGGGAGAAGGAGGACAAGGGGCTCACACTGTTCCTGCCTCTGATGCTTCTGGCGCTGCGCGTGGTTGTCGAGACGATCTTCAAGACCAATTACGCCGCTAATCTCCATCTCTCAGCGTCAGCTACGAAGAATATGCTACAGAAGACAGATGCCGTTATCACGAACCTGCTGGACCCGGACGAGTACTTGAGTCGTATTGGCATCTTGGAGGCGACGTGCGAATCGACCAAGATCCAGGCTTCCCACGCATTCCAGCTCAAGAAACGCCCCATGCGGCTGCGCGACCAGTTCTTCAAGACCAGCGATGCGCTGCGCAGTGTGTTCCCGCATCCGATCTCTGGGAAATGCCGACGTATCATCACACTGCGCGGAGGATCGAGCATATCCAACTACCCATTGCATCTCGACGCCGTGATTCCTGAACAACAACAGCCAAAGATCGCATATCCAGCCATGAACGTACCAGAAGCGAAGCCCACAGCATCTCGGAATCAAGTAGAAGCTCAAGCAGCGTCTTTCGCATCCGATACGCGCCTGCGTTTGCTTCGGATCATGGAGAAGAAGGCTTCCTAAGCTCAACAAGACACGGGGGATTTTACAGGCAAAAGAAATACATTGATTGCATGCGCAAAGGGGCAAGTTACTGCGTCAGCTTGGTCCACACAGCCTCAATGTCGCCCTGCGATTGCGCCACGATCATGCGGCCTTCAGTTGAGATGACCTCGCCCTTCTCGTTCAGGAAGATCAGCATGGGGATGCCGGTCACGCCGTACTTGCGCGAGAGCGCGTCCTTCACGGCGCGGTTCTCGAATGGCACGGCCTTGAACGGGATCTCCTCGTAGTACTCTTCGTACTGAGTCGTGCCCTGGTCCGAGGACACGAACACGAGCTCGAATTCCGGGTGCTCTTCGATCATATCTTCGTAGACGGCGCCCAGGAACGGTGTGAACTGGCGGCACGGCGGGCACCAATGCGCGCTGAAGTAGAGGCCGACGACCTTCTTGCCGTTGAAGACCTCGTCCGTGGGCTTGAGCCCGTCCTTGGTGCGCACCTGCTCGCCGAAGAACGCCTTCCAGTCAGTCATCGTCGATCACTTGTGCTCTTGGGGGGAAAGTTGGGAATGGAGGATCGGACATGGCCCCGTTGGCTTTGTGCCAGACAGGCGCGAGTACCGTGGTGGACGATTCGAATCGATCTTTTTTCTTAGGTTGCGTATGCAGTCAACCCGGCTTCACTAAATGAATGTAAGAGGATGTTGAAGGGCGTAAGAACAGTTTAGAGGATGTAAGAGAGAAGTGTGGTTTACGGAAACAGTGTGACTGTGCCTAAGCAATGGAAGGTTTGTGAAGGTTTGCGGGTGTGAAAGTATGTAAGCGACATAATGTCATTAAGATAGCGTCTTTTCATTGGCTGACAGAAAGTTGTCATCAATCCACTTTCCGTGTACCGTACTGAAGCGACAAGGTACGACGTAACCCAACAGATTACGATGTACCCTCGATCACCATGAGATACATGAACGGTATCAGGATGGATCGAGTGCTGAATTGCTAAGAAACTGGCCAACGTGTGTATTGTATGGGTTGGTCTGTCTATTGGTTGTCCTTTTCGGCGAGAGCAGCCTCGCGCGCCTGCTTCTTGGTCAGGAAGCGGTTCAGAGCCTTCTTGGAAGGGTCGAACTCGCGGAGCACGACGGTCACGTGCACGTGCGGGTGGTGCATGATACCCGAGCGGCCTAACAAAAGCGGAGATATTAGCACAGTTCACTCAAATGCAAGTCATAGAATCCGCACCTCGTCCCATGATTCGCAGACGCTTCAGGTACTGGCCCTTGTTCACAAAGCACTCCGCGACCATCAGGTTCTCGGGCTCGATCTGGTAGTTGATATCCGCCAAGTTAACCGCGTTCTGCAGCGTCTTCTTGATAATCTCGGCCTTGCGCTTGGGCGAGAACTTCATCTGCAAAAGCGCTTCAGGCGCGGACAGGCCACGAACCTAGAGCCCAAGAGATACGATAAGTAAGCATGATAATCCAGCATTATAAGCCCTGCCATTTGCTAGAAAGACTGCCATAACGAACCTGCTGTGCCAGGTAGGTGAGCTTGCGGGGGCTGGCGCGGACACCCTTCTTCATGGTCTTGACCGTGCGGAACTCCGTCGGCGCCGTAGCATCCAGGAAGGCCGCCGTGGCGTCCTCGCTGGCCGAGGCACTCTCGGTCGTCGCGGTGGAAAACTGCAATCGCGAGGCGCCAGTGGCCTTAGCCAGAAGGCTGGCGGCATTGCCCGTGGCGACGGCGCGCACCGAAAGCGCGGAAAACTGCGATCGCAAGGCGAACATGCTGATGACTCTGCCCCCTGCTTTGCGCTTTGCGGAGCCGCTCGGTATCAATGGTGGAGGAATCGCTCGCGACCTGTCATACTGAATATATATATTCACTCTCACAGGATATTTAACCACAATCTGTCTAACGAAGGTTCACTTCGCATTAACATTTCACATAACAAACTACTAACCGTACTATTTTAACCACCAACCTTCTTCGTAGCTGCTCATGTGAATGGGCATGCAGTGCGCGCCTTCTTGTCCGAGATCCAGATGCGCAGCTTTTCCAGCTCCGCGGGCTCTGGATCCAGATGCGACACGGCCACACTCATGCGGTAGAGGTCTGCGTCCACACTGGGCCGCTCCGAGTCATCGGGCAGCCACTCGATGTTCACTTCAATGTCCGTTCGATTCGAGACCAGTGGCATGAGGTTGCCCACAAACCGCTGCCGTGATGTCGGCGAGAGGCACGGGATCTCGATGCCGCGCACTGTGATCTTGCTGGCCGCTGTGCCAATAACGATGTCGGCGATCCAGCCACCCATGTACTCCAGCTTGTCCGGGCGGCCCTTGCACACGTCGTGCTGCAGCGACTGCAGGAACTCGGTCGTGAACCGCTTGCATTTCTTCTGTAGCTTGTACCGCACGACGGCCTCCTCGAGCATCTGGGCGTCCTCAGACGTGTCGAATCCGTGCACGCCGTTGTCGTAGCACGCGTTGCAGATGTTGGTGTTCGGACACTCGTTGCACGTCCAGAGCTTGCCCACGATCGGCTCCATGGAGCAACCGGCGCAATACGTGTTCGCATGCACGACCGGCTTCTTCCGCTTGAGTTTCGAGGCCATCAGCGACGAGCCGTAGCTCATGGCCGAGCTCAGTCGACCGTACCGGGTCTTGGGCTTCTTGTCGAGAAAGCCGAGACTCTTGGACTGCGGAGCGTCGGCGACGTCGCAATCCGGCCGCAGGAAGACCATCGAGCGCGGATGCGAGGCCTGGCTGATCATCTTGAGCACCTCGCTCTCTTCGCTGTTCGGCTCAATCGCATTGCCGTTCACGTTGATCAGCAGATCGCCGGCCACGATGCCAGAGCGACTCGCGGGGCTGTTCTTCTCGACATTCGCCACTTCGACCGTGAGTTCCTTGGAGGGCGACACGACCACGTTGATCTTGAAGCCGAGTTTGGCCTCCGTGAACGTCACACTGAACGTGTTGAGCCCCTGATCAATGGCCGAGTACGATCGCTCCGTGAGCGGACCTGGACCTGACGGCTCCGAGGAGTTCGGACTCGCTGACGTGTGGCTGGACGACGACGTCCGGCTAGGCGTGCGGTTCTTGTGCAGCTCGGCGTCCGCAGCTGTACTCACATAGCGAGGTGGCTTGGCCTGCAAATCCAGCTTTCGGCAGCCATGGAGCACGCGCGCATTGCCTCCACCGGCGCTCGGTCCGATGAAGCAATGCGATGCGTACTCGTCGATATCGCCGAAGCCTCCGCCTTCTGCGCCCACGGGGGTGCCTAGATCCGAGTACATGTCGTCCTCGTTCTCGTCAAACTGATCGCGCTCTTCTTCCTCCTCGAACTCTTCCTCGCACTCTTCGCCTTCGGTCGTGTGCGTGTCGGCGCGTTCCGAGTGGATCACGAGCTGCGGCTCTTTCTCCACGACCACGACATCGTCGCAGTCCTGTTTCGCGGGCGTCGACGCCTTGGTGGGTCCGTCGCCTTCGTCCACCTGCCACTTGGCTGCTACTCCTGGCTGGGTCACAGCCATCTCTGCGTCCAGAGGCGTGGTCGGCGTTTCGCTTCTGGGCGTGGTCGGCGCTCTTGGACTCAGAGTGGTCGACATGCTTGTATCTCTCTCTCTCTCTCTCTCCGTCTCTGACGCCAGAGAGCAGGAGCGCAGGAAGGGGAGGAAAGCAAGGGGTTGTACCTATTGCGTTGGGGTGAGGAGAAGTGACCGTTCCGCCTTCACTGCCTCCTAATGCCACCCACTGCCCACTGATGCTACACACGCGTCCTTCCGCCCGCGCCCCAGAAGAATCGGGGGAAGAGCGCGCTTTCTGAGTCTGCCGCGGAACCGACTAGAGTACCGTACGCGACACATCCTGCAAGCTGCGTTAGCACCGCCACGACAGCGGAAAGACGGTTAACCGGCTTGTTTCTGGCCGGATGGTTGGACTCAGAATCCCCTATTCATCGCACCCCCAAGATGCGTGCAGATCAGAGGAATAGGGGAACCGAGAATAGGGCACGGCAATCCAGACAGAATCCTGAAATTACAAAACATACCCACACCAAAAACCTTGTATTCGGGTGAACAACAGTACAGTATTCATGTAAACCACCCAAACCAGAAAAATGTAGTACACGGGCTTGTAAACGGACGCGTGACAGTACTGCGCAGCCGCCACCAATGCCAGGCCGATTGGCTCTGAGTGAGTCATTTGAGCACCATGAGCGAAGCGACGTCGACGCCTGCCGAGGCCCTGAAGCTCAAGCACAACGAGCGCGAGCGGGTGGAGATCGAGCGCCTCGAGAGCAAGATCAAAGAGCAGACGCCCGCGCGCGGCTCGCAGCTGGAGGACGCCTCGTCCTTCGAGTTCTTCCCGCTCTCGGAGGCCAGCAAGCGCGGCCTGCAGAAGTGCAAATTCTACAAGCCCACGCGGATCCAGATCGGCGCCATTCCGCATGCATTGGCCGGCCGCGACATCCTGGGCGCTGCCAAGACCGGCTCCGGCAAGACGCTCGCGTTCCTGCTGCCGATCCTGGAGAAGCTGTACCGGCTACGATGGGACGCCGAGGACGGACTCGGCGCGCTCGTTATCTCGCCCACGCGAGAGCTGGCGCTGCAGATCTTTGAGGTGCTGCGCTCTGTGGGCAAGGCGCACACGTTCTCGGCCGGCCTGGTCATCGGCGGCAAGAACTTCAAAGAGGAGCAGTACCGATTGATCCGCATGAACATCCTGATCTGCACACCCGGCCGCTTGCTGCAGCACATGGAGCAGACGCCCAACTTTGACGCGTCCAACCTGCAGGTCCTCGTGCTGGACGAAGCCGATCGCATTCTGGATATGGGCTTCCAGAAGCAGTTGCAGTCCATCCTGTCGTACCTGCCGGCCGAGCGCCAGACCATGCTCTTCTCCGCCACGCAGACCAAGTCCATCAAGGACCTGGCCACGCTCAGTCTGAACGAGCCGGAGTACGTTGCTGTCCACGAAAAGTCCGCGCAGGCCACGCCGGCCGGTCTGCAGCAGAGCTTCGTGGTCTGCACGCTCGAGCGCAAGCTGGACGTGCTGCTGTCGTTCATCAAGTCGCATCTCAAGCAGAAGACCATCGTGTTCCTGTCCACGTGTCGCCAGGTGCGCTATGTGCACCAGATCTTCTGCAAACTGCAGCCGGGTATCCCTCTGTGCGCTCTGCACGGCAAGTACAAGCAGGGCAAGCGCGTGGAGATCTACTACGAGTTCCTGAACAAGCCCGCGGCCGTGCTGTTCGCCACGGATATCGCTGCGCGTGGTCTCGATTTCCCGCAGGTCGACTGGGTGCTGCAGCTCGACTGCCCCGAAGACTCGGCCAACTACATCCATCGCGTCGGTCGTACGGCTCGATACAACAAGCAGGGCAAAGCGCTTCTGTGTCTGCTGCCGTCCGAGGTGGAAGGCATGACCAAGAGCTTCGAAGAGACCAAGATCCCGATCAAGGAGATCAAGCTGAACCCAGCCAAGACCACGAGCTGCCGCCAGAAAGTGACCTCGGTGGTGGCTGCTGACAAGGAGATCAAGGCGCTCGCGCAAAAGGCGTTCATGTCGTACGTACGCTCGGTCTACCTGCAGCCGAACAAGGACGTGTTCAAGGCGACCGAGATCCCGCTGGACGAATTTGCGGTCTCGCTCGGTCTTCCCGGCGCGCCGCGCATGCCCTTCCTAGCCAAGCTTAGCGAGAAGAGCAACGAAGAGCTGCGTGACGAGCTACGTGGCAGCAAGAATGTGAACCGCAAGCTGCAGCAGCTCAAGGAAAAGATCAAGGCAGAGAAACAGCGCAAGAAGCTGGAGAAGCAGTTGGCTACGCTCAAGGCGGAAGGCAAGGAATTGCCGACTGAGACCGCAAAACTGGAGCCAGAGCAGGAGGAGGAAGAGGAAGACTCCTTGATGGTCGTCAAGCGCCGCCACAACTGGGACAAGGACGAAGACGATGATGGTGAGACTATCGATCTGGACGCTCCGCGTACCAAGAAGAAGCTCAAGAAGATTCGTGTGGACGGAGACGTGATTAACCAGTCCAAGATCGTGTTCGACGACGAAGGCAACGGTATGAAGGTGCTTGAGCGCCTCGCTGCCCAGGAAGTGGACGTGGCTGAGAAGTTTGCCAACGTCGAGGAGCAGTCCAAGCTGTTCGCTGCGTCTGTGGCTGCGCGCCTCAAGGCCAAGGATGCCGAGGATCGTCGTCTCGAGAAGGAGCGTGTGCGTGCTAAGCACCACAAGAAGCGCATGAAAGTCAAGGGCGAGCGTGACGACGAAGACGAAGGCGTCGTGGCCACACTGGGCTCGGCATCTGACGATGAAGAGGAAGACGGCAGTGAACAGTCTGAGAGTGGTGATGACGAGAGCGACGACAACGATGACAGTGATGATGATGACGACGAGGACGAAGATGAGAGCGAAGACGACGAGCCTCGAAGCAAGCGACGTGTGGACAAGGGCCAAGTGGCGAGTCAGGAAGAGCTGGCGCTGCGTATGCTGCAGCAACGATAGATTTAGAGTAATTTCCCAAGCAATTGATCACCTACGTTACCATTTTCATTTTGACTCACTTGTGATTTCAATCGTCTGTATTCATGCAGGTCGAGTAGATAACACAAAACAATGCATTACTTCATCGTCTCGTGATTCCGAATAAAAGGCCGCGCTCTAAAAGAAGACCTACGACGTTTCACGGACTTGATGAGCAGCTACACATGCAGCATGAAGCAGACGGCGGCCTTGATGGCGACTGAGGATGAGGACGAGATCGAGCGCCAGCGAGTGGAGTACCTGCGTCTGCATCGAGAGCGATTGATGCAGAGACAGAGGCTTGAGACTGTGAGTTCATCGTCTTAGCTGCACTAATCTAGAGTCCAGAAGTTTGATCCCGCAGATTTGATCCAACCTCTAGGAGCGACGATTGCAGGAACACGCGCGCGACCAGCAAGAGATCGATGCGCGATTCAATGCGATCCAGATACAAAAGCAGAAGAAGGCGGTAGAATCTCAGCAGCTGCAAGCCAAACGCGCTATTGGAGCCGTCCAACGTGTGGCGTCGCCTCCACGGCAACTGCCTGGAGTGTATGCGCGCTTGGATGAGCTCAATCAGGAGACGCTGGCGCTTGTTGCATCGCACCAGTCACTGCGAGAAATGGCACCTCTGAACACGCGCGGCAAGTACCACGCGCAGTACATGCACGACGCGTATCCGATCGCAGGCTCGCAGTTCAAGCTGGAACGCGAGCGTGATTTGTGCATCTCGGCCAAGACGAAGCTTCTCTTGGCTGCGAATAACTCCCCCTCTGCACCCTCGCTGGGCGTGGCAAGTGGATCGCACGAGCTTTTTGCCTCGTCCTATCGAAAGCTGGACTTTTACGTGGACCAGATGACGCAGGTGCTGCAGAAGGAGCAAGAGACTGTCAAGCTCGCAGAGAAGGATCGAAAGGTGCGATTGGTTCGCGTACGGCACGGGGAAGGCTTGCAGCAGTTCTGGAGGCTTTTCCATACGTCCCACCATCGGTGAGTTAGTCCATTGCCATGGCGTTGACCCCTTACTGAAGGTTGCCACGCGGTAGCGAAGTGATTGCGTGGATCAAAGCGCACTCGTTTCAGGATATCAACATTCCTGTGAAGCTCGTAAAGTCTCCCGATAGTCCCAGTACGCTCTATTTCCAGCCGAATAAAGATATTGGCGCAACGCCATTGATGGCCGCATGTCGAGCAGTGAATCTCGAGTTGGTGCAGTTGCTGCTGGAGCAAGGCGCCGTCGTGCATCTTGCGACTGCAAATGGAGATACGGCGCTGCACTTCCTGTGGAAGGATTGGGATTCTGCGAACGCAGATTCCATGAAAGACGTGACCGAACGGATCATGAAGAGTGCGCATGCCCGTGGTATTCTCGCTGTTTTGATCGCTCGCAAGGCTGATGTGAATTCACAGGTACGCTTACGCTGCGGTTTGTTTCCCTGTTTGATTTCTTGGTTTCTCACGCTTTTGAATGGCTGCAGAATGCATTTGGGGAGACTGCTCTCCAACTGTGCGTGTGCTTGGGACTGGAAGAATGCACCAAGCTCTTGCTAGAGAACGGAGCCGATATTTACGCCTGCAATCGAAAAGGTAAAAACGCAATCGCGTACGCACAAGAGCACAAATTCGATCATTTGTATCGACTATTGCTCAACTACAAGATCATTGACCAAGTGAAAGTGCGAGAAGAGCAGCGACGGCATAGCGAGTCTTTGCTGAAAATGAAGAGAGGGGCTCTGACAGCTACCTGGTCAAGTTCTCGTGAGTTGATACAAAGTCGAATTGGTCGATGCTGGCGAATGAATACTCACATGATTATTGCTGTAACGTACCAGCCGACGAGTTATTCGCGCGCTTGTTAGTCCAAGACCAACGCGTTGGGCATTTGAGAAATCAGTTTATTGATCGAATGGGGCGAGTGATCACATGCAATGACGGCATTGATGATGATGATGATGATGAAGGAGCCGGCACAGCAAAAAAATCCAGATGAAATCTATGGCGATTTCGATGAAATGGCTGACAAAGAGACAGCGTAGATGTGTAATGGGGTTGGATTTGCCACTATGAGTCGAGGTTTACTACTTGAAGACAGTGCTCGGCGTCTGTGCTTAGAAGATGGCGTGCGCTTAAAATACGTTATTGAGGTATTGTAGCCACATTTAGACCGCAGTGTCGAGCTCTCTTCATCACATTCGCCAGCAATTGAATTGCCAAGCAGTCGAGAGCATCATGGCAGACTCGACATCAACTAGAAGTCTCGGCTCCTGCTTTTCGCGGTTGGAGCAAGGACTTGCATCAGTATCAAATCTTATGATGCGCCTATCTCATCGTCTCTTCGTCAGCCACCGTGGCTCCTATTCCATCGAGCGCCTGTATGCGCTGGATGAGTACTCGCGTCGAACGTCCATTTTACGTGTCATCGCAAGTTGCCTTTGGTTATTATTACCAGCTCTGCTGATTGTGATTGGTATCGAGTCAGTCCCGCTCCAGAATCCGGGTGACGGGTAGAAGGCGAACGGTGGAGCGTGGGTACGATTCGTCATGGTTGCGTCGTGTATCTGCGTGGGGCTCATCGTTCAAATCAACCAATTGGTTCCTGCACTTGCGCTAACAGCTCTTGAAATTGTGTTTTCGACGGTCTGAGTAGCTCCTTTTGGCAACTGGACTTTTCAGCCATTGGCTTATCTGCAGACAATGAGTAAGCAAAGATTACCACGCTCAATTGAATGTAGCTTTGTGTATTTGGCTCAACTCGGTTTTAGATCGCAATTTTCGAATAAACTTGTTGATGTTACGTGTGGGAGAAAAGCTTTCTCAGACGACCACGAAAGACGTTCATCGTTCCCACGTGCTCGCGTGCCGAGCGCGTTCGTCCACCCACTCCTTGCGGAACGTATCGAAGCGATACAGACTGCGCTCCTTGCGAGAGATCTTGAGGTTCGCCACCAGTGCGTATGAAGCACTCGCCGCCGCCAGCGCAGCACTGGATGCGTGAATACCAATCGATAGCCGTGTGTTCTAACTGTTTGCAGTGATTCTACTGCGGGTACTACCAGCCACTGATCCTCCAGCCACAGACGGTTTACTCTTACTGGGCATCAGCACGTCCTCGTACAGCTGCACAGTGCACCAGACCACGACCATTGTCAACACATTGCCGTATTTGTCGTGCTGGGCGACACCGACTACGCGTGCTGCGATCGTCCGCTCTCCGACTGGTTCACTGTTGCCGCCCATGGTAGTCATGGAGTAGACTGATGCAGAGGCGCTCAAGCCTCGTTGGTTTGCCTCCTGGCCCACGATCTTACCAGTCTCGCTGCGCACCAGTCGTTCAGTGAAGAGTACTGTGTCGCCCATGACCACGTCTCCTTCCTCACAGCATTCGATCGTGAAGTGTGAGGCAGCGTTCGACGGTTTAAGCGTGGCTCCTGATGATCGCTCTTCGTCCTTGCTCAAAGTACAGAATTGAGCGACAGTGGACTGATCACTGCGAATACCCACGCAATCGAGCCCAAACACTCACATGCGATAGACAGTATTGGGAACCAGATCCGTAAGTGTCGTGACTCGATCACTGCCTTTATACGCACGAATCCAATCGCCACTGCCGGAGGCTTTGGCCAAACTTGAACTCGATCGCTTGGAGTCACCGGACAGAAGAGTCTCGATGCATTTTGCCTCGACTATGAACTTGTTGGCTCCCTTAGCACCAGGAAACCAGACGATTTGGACAGAAGTCGACAGAACTGTGATCATACCTGCGCAGGACGGTGCACTAGGCGGTGTCCAGACTTCCAGTACGTCGCTCAGCTGACTGGACCAACGTGTACATGTGCACAGGCAATCCACTGCCCAAGGATATCGCCGAAATGGCTCAATGGCTCTGGAACGACGGCTTCGCAGCTGCTGTGGCCAAGTGCGCCGACATGCAGAAGCGCAAGGGCTACGCAACGAGCGATC